>LTAE01000963.1:53127-65348 GCA_001647135.1 Pontederia paniculata | reverse complement strand
ACGAAACCCGTCAGAAATTTATTACCAACGAGTTTTTTTCTGACCGTTTAAATTGGACGGAAATTCCGTCAGAAAGGCCTTTTCTGACCGATTTTTCGTCAAAATCCGTCAGAAATGGCTGTTTTTCTTGTAGTGGGAGTGAAGAATGTCATTTGCGTCATTCTTCGGTCATGTTTGACATGTACGAACGTTTTAAATAATTGATAGCAGATAGTAAGGGGCTATTTAGCGCATTTCTAATTTTTATTAACTGGTAATTTAGAGCACCATTAAAATAAATTATCATTTTATAAATTACCGATATAATAGATATTATATATAACGTTTGGTAAGTAACAAAAATATAAATTATAATTTAAATTATGAAATAAAAAAATTATTAAAATACTCTCCAAAATTATTGAATTAAAATAAATATAAACAAAAAATAAAAAAATAAAAAATAAAAAAAAGTGAGTTAGGTCAAAATATGAGTTTATATTATCAACCATTTGTAAAATAATTAAAAAAATTAGAAGATTGTGTTGAACACTATTATTTTTTAATAAAATAAAAAAATTTTAAAATTCGATTGAAGAAATAATTTTGTCAAAATGCATGTCATCTTGTTGATAATTTGGAAAGACACATCTCATGAATGCTATTTAAATTACCAGTGAGGTGGTAATTTAGGTTATTAAAATCATCGATAATTTGTTGCAATCAAACGTGGTAATATAGTGGACCCTGAGAATTTTAAATTAAATAACCGGTAATCTATCTGGATTACCTCATACCAAATGCCTCCTTAGCGATTAGAGACTAGCGACTAGATAGTAGCGAGTTAATTATTAAATTTCATAAAAGTGTTTGACAAGCGTTTGAATCGATTGATAAGCGTAAAATGACTAAAAATAATATAAATAATTATTTTAAATAATTTATATTATTATATGCATTTTAAATTAAATAATTTATTTATTTTTTATTTTAACTATTTTAATGCTAATAAATAATAATAAAATAAATAGTTAATTAAATAATTTATAAATTAATAAAAATAATAATAAATAATAAAGTGGTCACATGGTATAAAAAAATAACTATGTTCATACAAATAGTAAATAATAATGAAATATTTTGAGGATATATTGGGAAATAAATTTCAATACTCTAGTCACTACTCTAAATGTTGGTCTTGCACGCATCTCAAAACGTTGGGTTTCAATCGTTTGTCGCTAATATTAAGTGTACTTATCAAACACCTTAGCTAGCGTGTTGACTTAGCAAATACACTATACGCTAACGTAGACGTTACTTTTATTCCGTGCCAAACAGAGCCTTCACCGATTTTGTTCTCCGCTGAACTTGCTAATATTTACGTCTAATTAATGAGATTATTCAGGATTAGATTTCATAACTTTGGTGTCATGTTCAATTTCTGATTTTTATATCTCCTTCTTCTACATCGTTTGAGCTACCAAAAAATTTGGTGCCATTTCTTTACCCGTGCCGGTCCTATTTCTCATATTCCTCTAAAGATCACCTACTATTTTAGTACTATGCAATAGTGTTGAAAGAGTGCAAGGGGATTGTCGTTGTCACGCCCCCAACCCATTGTCCGGAGTGCGATAAGGGGATTGCAACATTTCCCTCTTTTTGAATTCAAAATCAATAGACAATGATTAGAAATTATTGTAATGGCTCAAATATATAAGACCAACAAATCAAAAATAAAGTTAACTTTTAAATTTGCCAAAAATTTTGATATGACCTTTGTTAAAAACTGATATTTCGTTAAGTACAATAAGCAATATGGTCAAGTTCGAATCATATAGCATGATCTCAATGGTGGAGCCATGATTTTATTGAGTAGAGTGGGTTCACAAATTCAAGTTTCAGGTTAAGAAATTGAGAGCTAATGAACTCAAATTGAAGCTCAAATTATAGTATTATCAAAGAGTTTACTTTTTCACTCTACACCTTCAAATTAAATTTGTCAAATACTAATAAAAATAATAATATCCATGTATATTAATTGTTGTCTTAGAAAATATTTTCTTATGTACAAATAATTTTTTTATAGAACAGATATATATTTCACTAATAAAACAAAAATATATTTCAATAATTGGTTTGAAAGATTTTCATTTATTTCTGAAATATGTACTACAATATATGATTTTCTTAATATATGTTATTCACTTTTTGTACAACTTTATTTTTTTAGCCCTTAACGTTTTTTTAATAAGGAGGTTCTTCTTAAATTTTGTCATTTCTCAATGCAAAAAAAAAATATTATATATACAATTTATATAATTCATAAATATAAATATTTTAAATTTGTGTATCTTATGTATAACCTAAAATAATGAAAAATATGTATGATAAACATATTAACAAATAAATGGACAATCATTTGTATATTTACAAATATAAAAAAGTTTATGACTTCCAATACTTAAAGTAAAAAAGTATTATAACTAAAAATATATAATTAAAAGAATTCAAATAATAATATAGAATATGAAATAGATTAAAAAAGAATTGATGAATCAATTATAATAAAGGATATATTTTTTTATATTTATAAATTTGTATAGAAGAAACTAATAACTAGAAGTAAAAAAAATAAAACGAAGGTTGCAGGACTCGAACACCAACTTAGTGGAAAGTGACGGGCAACTTAACCACGTGACAACATTTGTAGAATTAGCCTACTATATTGCACCCATAGGTAGGCATATAGCTCTGCCCTTGCATGATATAACAGAAATATAGTAAAGGTAAATGGGCCAAATGCCCAAAGGGAGTTCAACAACACTCCATCACAATAGTGATAATAAAAGGCACTAAGGTTCACAAAAATAATAGGCGAAAATCTATGTTCTGAAAGAAATGAAAAAATAAATCATTCTCTCCCAATGAAGGGAAAATTCGAGAACAAGTAGAAGATCATAGAGAGAAAATGCAGAAAAATAGTGAACACACACAGATTTACCAAGGTTCACCCTTTGGTTAGGACTACGTCCTGCAAAGAAATTTCACTATATTATTTTTTCGTTACAACCGCTCAACATCAAGTCTGAAATAAGAGTAATATATATATATGAGTCCAAAACCTTAACAAATAGTAAATCTCTTAATTTCCACCATACGGGCCAGCTTAAATAAAAGCTAAAACCCGTTTAGGTTTTGAACCCCCGTCAGGGGGGTGCTCCCTCTTTCCGTGCGTAGGGGTTAGATGTCGTTGGGTAATATTCCAATTCCCCTAAGCTCACGTGGGCGTACCCGGTGTGAGAAACAAGAGGTCCTGAAGTATTCGCCAACTCCAACACCCAATCTATCACACTCATATGCACCTAATTATTTTTCCCTTTTTATATGCCCGGTGAGCATGCAAAGTAATGATATCAATCTCCGAGGAGTATCTCCTCATCTCCTATAAAAAAATAATACTACAAATATAAACGACTCAAATACCTTAGAGAATCATCAACTAAATCATTCCTATAATCTACATTCACTTACTGAAAGCAATGGCGAAACGAATCCGGTGAACCATGGTCAAGTTCACTCCTGTGCAACGGCAAAAAGGGGAGCCCTGTTTGTGTTCAAATTCGTGCGCTAGTGCTGCCAATTCCTACGCCCACATGTTCGCATCGTCGAGGAGAACATTGTCGTACCGTCTGATGATCAAGGCAAACTCCGGCCAAGACGCGTTCGTCGATGAAGATGAGTTTGGCAACTCCCTTGGCATCACGTCGCGTCGGGTGTGAAGGGGAAGAAAGGCGGTGGAAAAGTTACTGTAGCGGCTGTAGAAAGAGAAAAATCAGAGACCATTTATATAATCCCTCAGATACGTGTTGCTCATCTAGCGGTTGATCAAGAATTCTTTTATTTATTCATTCATTATTACTACAGCCCTGAGGAAAGACACAGATGCCCTAATAATTTGTCGAATTTGCAGGTCCGTCATTTGGCTTTTTATGTGCTTTGGGCTGAGGCTTACAATCATGATATTCTTTCATTCATCACAAATGGAAGGTGGAAACACATCGTTACATTGAAAAATTTAAAATGCAATATTTCAATTACTAGAAGATGCAAGGTTGTCTTTCATGCATAATCATCTATAATAAGAATCTTTGTAATGTTCATGTTTTAATTAATTAAGTTTGAAATCTACAAATTTCATCACATCATGGCAGCTCATTGTTGAGCGAGAAGATTACTCGTGGAGGACGAGGTGATGTACAAAGGATGGAATATGATGACGAAAGGCCATTGCAGGTGTGAGGATGGTCGCGTCGGTTGTCAAACCTCTTGTGGAGAATGATGTGGGGACATTACGAGCGCAAGCGACGATCAGGACATTGGACCCTACTCATGAAGGTTATGTTGATTTACTCATGGGAGACGAGGTAGTGTGATATGTAGATGTCCTTGTGGGAGAAGATATATTGCCATGGCATGTAGATGTTCATGTATAACATGTTTTGAATGTTGCATTTTGGATGCACAAATATTTTCTAAGGCTAAAGTTATATATAATATACAAATTGATAATGATTTCAACTCTTAATTTTCTTTGGATTGGATTTTCATTTTTTCATATTTTGTGAGATCATTTTCTCACTAAGGCTCACCCTTCTATTTTCTAATTATTTTGTATGTAAGGAAGAAAACTTGCAATGTGTTGAATGATGCATTTGAATGGCATATATGTATGTAATAGAGCAAAGAAAAAAAGGAAAGAAAACCCTTAGATAAGTGGGATTGAGAGAAATATGACTTGTCTACATTAATTTCATATTTCTTACTATTAGAGTTTGACTATAATTCCTTTAAGAGTTCTGATTTAAAATGAGATTTGTAACTTATTTGTTTTGAATTATATTGACTATTTTGTTAGGATTTTATTTATTTATGAGATTTGAGGTTTCCCAATTGATTTACGAGTCCACATCTTAAGAGACTATAAAAAGAAGACGATTTCATTTTGTGTTGCCATTTGGAGCCCAAAGGAGAGTGTTGAGGATTCTTGGTGACTCTCTCTATGAGGGGCTTGGGAATAATCTATATGGAATTCTTCAACTCTTAATAAATATTAGCTTCTGCTTGAGTACACAACCTAGTTAGGATGAATCTCATTAAACCTCGTTGTCCTCTTTCACTAGTGATTTATTTTTTCTCATCAATTTTCGTGACAAACTGGCATTGGAGTAATAAATATTTGTATATGAAACGGGTATGTAGCTTTATATTTGGTACAATTTGTAACAAACTAATATCATAGCTAAACGACAATCCATTATTAGAGATACATCGATAATCCTCCATTAGGCGAAGAGAAGATGTAAATGACAACTTTGTGAGGACAAATTCAGAATTAGAGATGGCAACGTCTCACAAGAAGGGTGCCACCGCTGTTTGGGCGTGTGCGATTGCACGAGTGCGACATGGACACAGGTAGTCATGTAGAGCCCCACAGGTAGGGTGTCTTCATGAGACGCATGCTACCACACAAGCGAGCAACAACGCATAGGAAGGGCACTGCTACTGCATGGGCGTGTGTTGCTGCACGTAAGTAGTGTGAGTAGTTGCATCAGGACGCGTTTAGCAAAATGAATCTTTGGACGAGCCAGGTAGGTTGTGCCCATCTAATATGTGGATGAGGAGGTCAGCCAAACTGCATAAGTGGACGTGTAGGCTATGAAGGTCATGTTTATCCAAATTTGTTGGACGGATCAACTAGAGTATTATCGTAGGAGAAATTCAAGTTGCAAGGAGATTTGTTAGAATTTGATTATATAATTCCTTTATTAATTTAGGTTTAAAATGAGATTTATAGTATCTGTTTTGGACTTTGTTACTATTTACTTAGGATTATGTTTGTATTTGAGATATGAGGTTTCCTAGTTGATGTAGGAGTCCAATATTCAAGAGGTTATAATAAAAAGAAGATAAAAACCTCAATTGTATCTCTGTCTCTAATCATCATCTATTATCTTTAGGGAGAAATTTTATCTGAATCTTCAGGGAGTCTTGAGGATCCTTGGTGACTCTCCATACTAAATGATTAAATCCTAATATGGACGCGAGTTTGAATTTAAATTGATACAACGATAGCATTTTATAGTATATCACAATGATGTTGAGGTGCCACCGGTATGAAATCAAAACTTGGAATAACAAAATTATATATTTTATTTTTTTTCTCAATTTTCTTACACACTACACACAAACTAAACCATGGTCCGTCCATGGGAAAAATTATATGTGACTGTGAACTAATAAAATTTTAACTACAAATTTTGATTGACAAATGATGGGTGTAATTTTATCCTATGAAAGCAATGCAATGAAAACTGTTATATTCTTCTATTACAAGCTTTTTCTCTTTGCATGAGTATCAAGCCTAAACTTGCATCTTTTTTCATTATCCACCCAGTTTCACCATTAAAATTAAAACGCTATGTAACAACACTCAACTATAAGAACAATATGGGAAAATTTCCCAACTTTATTAATCCTATAAATTATCCAAGATGCAACAAGATCCAAGAAAGATGGATTGAAATGGCAATTCAAAGCCTTAACATATAGTGCTTATATATTTATTCAGGGAAGGTCATGGCCAGGGTAGTTAGAACCGAACCAAACGACCATCCGTACAAGCCTCCAAGTCAATTTGGACCAGTTAAACCGATTAAGCTAGATGGTCAAACTAGATACTATTAAAATAATATTAAATTAAAATGCAACTTATAATTTAGACAAAGAATCACAAATAATATGATTAAATTTGAAAATAAATTTAAATACACTCTCAACTTATATTAGTTATGATCAATTAATGATATAGAAATTGTTAATAAAAAAATATCTCAAATAATTATTTATTCAAACATAAATATTAATTGAAAAATTAGTTTTATAACTAAAAAGAAAAAGAAAAAAATGAAAAAATGGTATCAAAGGTGTTGAACCATAAATTTTTCTCCATGGCCCAATAGTTCCAAAGTCGAGTTTCCATTTTTCATTTTTTTTCTATTTTCAGTTGAACTAGACGATTCATTAAAATCGATCGATTCAGGCGGTTCAACCATTAATTTTTTAGTTTTGACCGGTTCAATTCCTTCTACGATTTTGGCATCGAACCAGGATCGCTCTAGGTCTCGATTGACTGTCAAATCGGTCGACCCGTCGCTCTTGTTTGGTTCTAGAAACCATGCTCATGCATAATAAAAAATATATTTTTGTACCATTCATGAGAAATTGGTACCATAGCTTTATATTTGATACAATTTCTAACAAACTAATTTCATATATAGTCGACAATCCATTATCAACAATCCTCCATTAGGCGAAGAGAAGATGAAGGAAAAAATCTCCTCGAGATAGAGTTTGTCATCACCTACAAGATCAAAAAGTAGGAGAGGCAAATCTCACATGAGCGGTGAAACTCAATATATAAAGGAAATATAAAAAAAATCATATATAAAGATGTAATAAAAATTGAGATCAATATCAATAATTTTCTTTACTTTACTTTTTTGTATTTAAAATATCTTTTATTATTTAATTAAAAGAACCTCAATTGCATTGTAATTAGACAATGCTCAATTCTTTCTTGTCCCATAGGTTCTGATCCAATTCAATGGTTCACTTAGGACCCATTGCTATTTTTTATTATTGTCTTAAGTTGTTCAATTATCTCAATCAATAATGAGTCTTTAATAATCACGAAGGTTATTGGATTAACTCTCTTGCCAATAAGGCTGGCTAGACTTGAAATTCAATATCAAATAGTAATTGTTCCCAAAGGGAACCGTTTTAAGCAATTGTCCCGAAAGGGAATCTTTTTAAATCATTGTCCCAAAGAGTCTCAATTATTTCTGAAGGAACCCAATTGAACCTTAAGGAATCCATATACAGTTGCCCATAAACAATTGTTTCTGAAGGAATTTAATTACCCCACGCATGAGGTCCAATTCACTAGGAATCAAAATATTCCATCATGGACAATTTCAGTCACATGCAAATATCTATTTATTCTCTATTATCTAAACTTATGTCTAGATTATGACTCAATAATAATTCATCATACAATCAACAATATAAACACTCTTTATCATTTTTCTACAGGTGAGAACACAACCCGCATCTATTGCGGACACGGTCAATTTTCCCTATGGCTTGTGAAATGCGACATTAATAGAATACGACTAGTGTCAGTATGGAACATGATCTGTGTCATTCTCTTTTATGAAAGATGGTTTGGGTGCTACGTGTTCTGACCCTAGTTCGCTCTAGACGCGACCCGTGTCATGACAACATGGTCCGTGTCTAACCCATTTCGGTTCAATACTGACGTGACCGATTCAAGGTGACTCAGCCCGCGTTCTGGTTCATGGTTGAATCGGCTGAATGACGTGGTCCGCGTCGGGGTGACATGAACCATTTTTCGTAGTTAGGGTTTGTATTTGCCTCCATCGTCCCAAGAACAATCCGTGTCTAGGAAGCACATGGTATGTTTCTTGAGAGTTGGTTCTCCTCTGTTTTTCACTCCGACGCTATTGCGAAATACGACCTACGTCGAGATGCTATGGGTCTGTGTTCTATCTTCGATATGGCAGCTACATGACAACGATGTCTTCGTTCTGTCGGACATGGTTCGCTTCACCCCTCTCCGTCGTGGTAGTGGGGGCACGACCAACATCTAACAGACACGATCATTTTCACTAGAGAATACAGACCGCGTTCGTAAGGACATGACCCAAGTTTGGTCGACATTGATCCTTGTGTTTCGAGTTAATTATTAATGAACTACTAACTACCATAATTATATAATCATGTAGAACCCAAAAAAACATAATTATGTCTCATGAAATCCTCTATAACATCCTATATTGATAAATTCCATATTTGATCCTCCTAGTTACATACTTTAATTATGAGATACCCTAACTTCTTCCTCATTCGTGTTCGATTTTCTCGTTTCTTCCCCGCGACAGATCCTCTAAACCTTAAGGGGAGGGAGAGAGAGAGAGAGAGAGAGAGAGAGAGAGAGAGAGAGAGATTATGATAATAGAGGAGGGATTGTGTCCTATTTATATGGTAGGAAAAATCTCCCTCTAGATAGAATTGTATCAAATCATAATTTCTAGAAATAAATTTAGATAGGAATATAAATATTAAAATATTAGAATAATAATTTGACTTTGACTTATACATATCATTTTCCTAATTCTAATCATATCCCAACTTATCTCATCTTTCCTTTTATTTTCTTTGTTTCAAAAAAATCGAGGTTGTTATACACACCCACACACACACATATACACACATAGGGGATTTATAGAGGCCTCCACCCAATTTTACTCTATATATTCTTTTGGTATCCGCTTGAGGCCCCTGGTATGCAGGGTAATTAGCACTTGACTAATCTAAAGTCGTTTTGGCTAAATTGACGACTTCAAGAATCGAACTTGGAGCTACTAGCTCTTGAGACATAATCTTCCTAACCACTTGTCAGCTTCTGGTTCCACTAGGCACTTCTTTTTTTTTGTGTTATTTACATGACAATTTTTTCAATTATTTTTCACATTTATTCTTTCTCCTCTTATTTTCTTTTTTTGTTCCTTTTTTAACTTGTTTTAACTTTACTTTTTCATTTAAATTATTAATATTTAATCTTAAATATTAAATTTTGATTGTATATTAACTTACTATTATAATTCTAAAATTTCCCTTTAATTTAAGTTATTTTCGTTTAATTTTAAATGTTAAGTTTTAATTTTATACTAATTCAATAATATAATTCTAATTTTTTAATTTGAATTTAATAAAATATTTGATATGTATAAACCTTTTAATTTAAATTACAACATTTAATTTTAAATGTTAGATTTTAGTTTTATACAAACTCAACATTATATTCTAAAATTACTTTTAGTTTAAGTTTAACAAAATATTTTATATATTACATAATATTTACCTTCTAATTTAAATTATTAATGTTATATTTTAATTTTATACGAGGTCAATAATATAATTCTAAAATATACATATTCTTTATGAAGATATATAGAAAATAAACTTTTTTATGTTTCAAACTCATTTTAATATTTTTTATAATTAATTTATTTATATAAATAATCTTATTTTCTCGTTTCTCATGTGATTTATTCAAATAATCTAGAGCTTAATATTTTTTAGTTCATTCAAATACAAATAAAACTAATCTATCAAATCAAAATTATTCATTGAAACTCGAATAACCCTGATTCAGTTGCCAAATGCTATATAAGAGTTTCAAGAGCAATGCAACTAAAAAGAGTCGTATTTCTCTGTCCAAGCCCGTGAGCCTGACATAAGTAGGAAGCCAAAATTTGCATCTCTTTCATTATCCACCACATTCCACCATTAGACCTTGTTTGGATTGTGATATTTAGCATGCATTAGGTGGAAGATAAGTGAGTGGGGTAAGCTAAATCATGTTTGGATAAAAAAAATTATAGGGATTATAAGGAGTTTGGAGATGTGACTCATACTTTTAAATTTCAAGTATTTCACTCCACCGAATTGGTAAAATTAGGGGAATGAAATATTTTAGGCAAAATTATTCCTTTAATAACTTTTTAATCATACCATATTTCATTTAAATGACATTCTTCCTTATATTATTTTGATTTATGATAGAGAAATATTTGAATTGAGTTTATTTGTTGGTTTAATTTTTTCCATCTTATTTTATAATTATTTAATAATTATATTTGTTTAATTTGTATTCATTCATATTTTTTCTCGAGCTAATTTTTTGTCATAAGATTTTAAATCTATTGAATGTAATCATAATTTTCTTTTCAAATTAATTTTTTATTCAATTTGAGATAAATAACTATTTTTTGTGATCATTTTTATTTTAGCATCTTAAAATATTATCATTTAAACAATATTTTTATGATGTAATGATAATATTTTTTTCACTCTTTTTATATTTATCTCTCGTCTTTAATCTTTTTTATCTTTATTTTTAAGAGAATAAAAAGATAAAAAAATATTGTGAAAGAAAAATAAAATACATTAAGAGAAAAAAAATATTAAAGATAATAAAAAACATATAAAGAGATACAATGATAAATATATAAATATTAATATAAAGCAAATAAATATATAATAATATTATATTTATTAAATAATGATATATAATAAAGAATATATATAATTTTTTATTTAAATTATTGAAACATAACATGATTTAGTTTACCTCATCTACCATTATAAAATTTTATCCAAACATGAGTTTAAGACCTTGTATAGCGTGTTGACCAAATCAATACATTATCTAAGGTGTTTGACAAGCATAATTAATAACGACAAACGATTGGAACTCGTCGTTTTGAGATGTTTGATAGACCAGCATTTAGGGTAGCGACAAACGTATTAAAATTTATTTTCAAATATATCCTTAAATTATTTTAATATTAATTACTGTTTATATGATACACTTATTACTTTATGGTACATGATCACTTTATTATTTATTATTATTTTATTAGCTTATAAATAATTTGATCAGCTATTTATTTTATTATTCTTTATTATATTAAAATAGTTTAAATAAAACTATGTTATTAAATTTATGACACATCTGTAATGTAATTTATTAAATAATTATTTGTACTTTTTAGTCATTTTATATTTATTTATTACTTTAAATGTTGTATTTGTCAAACATTTTTATTAAGTTTAATAATTAACTCACTACCGTTAATCGCTAATCATTATTCACTATTAATCGCTAGTACATGTCAAATAGAGTCTAATAATAATCCATCATACTCCATCACTTCACCTTATACTCCATAATTTCATTCCACCTCTCCATTAGTTAATTCTCAAATAAAACCTTAGACTAAAGTGGAAATGCTACATAAGAACACTCAATTGTTGGAACAAATATTGAAAATATTTTCCCAACTTTGTGGACCCAACAATATTCACAAAGATGGATTGAATCGGTAATTCAAAGCCTTAAAATGTAGCGCTTAATATTTATTTAGGGAAGCTCATGGCATAATATTAAGAAAAAAATAAATAAAAAAATAAAGTTCCACTAGTTCGTTAAAAATATTTACATAATAATAATAATAATAATAATAATAATAATAATAATAATAATAATAATAATAATAATAATAATAATAATAATAATAATAATAATAATAATAATG
>LTAE01000963.1:41344-51602 GCA_001647135.1 Pontederia paniculata | reverse complement strand
GGGGTGGGGGTGGGGGGGGGGGGGGGGGTTTAGGAATCCTCCATTAAACTCATCTCTATGATTGAGAAACATGGTTATGATGGATGATCCATGAATATTTTTTGGATGTTTTTATCGATGTTTCGTGAAGATTTGGATCTCAGACTTCAATTTTTCAGATGCGGCTGACGGGACACGTTCCGCGCAGGGTGACACGGACAGTGTTCCCCAAAACATGGGCCATGTTCTCCGACGCGGATTGCGCCCGAGACGCGTCTCTCTTTATACACGACGACGAAATCCTAGTCGTGTTCGTCAGCGTGAAATGCATCCTAACAATGTGTTCTTCTCTTGACGCGATGATGAAACCCTAATCGGTATCCGCCGCCGCGCTGGAGGACAATACAGACCCTGTCAGGTCTCCTATCCGAAATGATGCCTTATCGGATTTGGGTTCGTCGCTGCCGGAACGCACCTCTACAGACCCAGCGCCGATCGTGTTCTTCGGGACGCGGTCAATGCCGAAAACGGTGTTGTGCATGGAACCCTATAGTGAACACGGACCGTGTGCCTCGAACACGGGCCATGTTTGCGCGACTACACCCGGATCGTGTTTTTCGACGCGGTCCGTGCTACGAGATCCCCTACATAGTAGAGTTTTTCCTGCACGTCATATTGTATGTTTGTTAACCATGACAATGATGATGTATACATTTAAGGTGATTATAGTGATCAAAGATAAAATATGTAATTGGTTGGACTTCATGATTGCAAATCGGGAGAAAAAGAAGGATGATGAGGGGGACAAGGAATGTAGATGCAGGCAAAACAGTGAAACCCCGAGCAACGTGACTCTAAATCATTGCGTGAACATTGTTCTAGTTGCACAGTTCTCTCTTATACCTGTGCAACGAATATGCTCGTGGTCCTATACAACCACAGATGCCATGTAGCATGAAAGTACATGAGGCTCCCTTAAACTAATGAAGAGTTCTTCACGATGATGATGATGATGATGATGATGGTGATGATGATGACGATGATGATGCTTTTAACATTTAAAGAAGACAATGATGATGTTAATATTAAAAGGAGATAATGATAATGCTTAAGAATAATATTTTTATGACTTTTATGATATTTATCTCAAACATGATTTATTATTCTATTTTTTTATTCCTATTTGAACCTTACATACTGGACGTTAGCTCGCGAGAGGTTCACCTCTCCTACATCTAGACCCTCCATGGAGCTAGGTACTTATGACGATGATGGTGGCATGCACGTGCGGTGCTCATGACAGTGTGCAGTTGCACATGTTATCTTCTGGTCTTAAGTTGAACATGTATTAGGATGCTATTGAGTTGTACCTTCAAACTCATTTATTCATATTGAGTCTTTAGTAATATTATGATGTCTAGACTTTTATGTTGGATCATTTTAGTATTTTATTTTGATATAGCATATTTTTAAAAATTGTATAATCTTTCGCTTATGTATTTTTGATTGAAAGATCAAAAGTCAAATCAATAAAATTACGATGAGTAATATCATTCAAAAAATTAATTTTTTTAGGGGGTTACAGTTGTGGGCTCCCGAACCTTTGTGCACAACCTGTGTGGATCTGTCTCACTTTTATCTTTTCATAACATGAAAATTTGCTGTGTGCCTACAACATGAAAAAAAAAGTGTTCTCATCTGTTTTATGATATCTCTATTGAGTTGGAGGTTTGTCATGATTTCGGTGAGACGAATTGTGTCCATGCCGAGTTTGCTGGCTGCCATTGCTAGCAGCAGATGGTATCAACATTTCCCACTTGTGGCCACCGATATAACTGTCCTAGTCTCAGCCAACATGGTTCATGTATGTGAGTTGCTACAGAGAACATTAATTTTTTCCACATCTCGGATGACTTCAAGGTAGATTTATATATCTTGTTCAAAAGAGATATCACTATTAAAAGGTTTTTCTTTTCTTAACGCTGATAAATTTGCTTTTTTTTTTAAGGTGCTGGAATGTTAAATTTATAATAAATAAAATAAATTATCGATCATAGGATGTTGATAAAAAATGTTTTTCTTTTTTTTAAATGATATTTATCATAAATTACATATCTATAATTGATAAAATAGATTTAATTAAATAAGTAGTACATCCGTTATTTTTTTTAGAAAATAGACAGATTCTATTTGATTCTTCTCTAGCAAATAACATTCCATTTGAAGGGAAAGTGGAACCTGAGCTCATCTATTATTTGGGAGTAGAAAAGGACCCTTTTGCCAGGTGGGGTGGGTTGACCACTGAGACAAGCTCAAGAATGAATGATAGAGAGGATAAAAAAGTTAGAGGGTCAAAAAAATTAGAAAGGCCAAAATATATAATAATATATTAATAAAAATAAAAAAATTAATATTTAAATTTTAGATATTTAGATGTTAACTAAAATTATGTATCTACTATATCTATTAAATAATTCTGATAATTTATTAATATTTATTTTATTTATTAATTATAACTATAATTATATATATATATTTTATATATCGAAAAGTTGAGAGGACTGATATATGTGAATCCGTCCCTAGTTGACCACCTAGAAAATGGAAAATTGTTATTCGGCTCTATAGGACAATGGGCCAGGTTGTCGGGCTAGGACAAATAATGATTCGAGACATACTTTTTTTCATACCATTTGTTTGATATCTAATAATCCATATTCGTCTATTAATCGATGTCAAAATAACTCGTCCATTAGGCCGTTATGAACATAAACTTATTAAAATATAATATTTATTTATATAGTACATTGATCATATCAACGAGATAAATCAGTTAGTTAATAAAATAATATCATTAATAATAAAATATAAATACATTACACTAATCTCCCTCGAAAAAATCCATAAAATGGTACTTTTCACATTTTCTCAATTATTCTTTGTTTTTATTACCTGTCATGGGTATCTGTAATCCGAGAAAAAAATCAGCTAGCATTTTTTAGTCATATAAATATTTTTAAAACTCTAAAATAAGAAAAACACGATATAGATGGTTTGATTTTTCAAGTAATACTTTATTATTATAATATTTTTACAATATAAATAAAAAAAAATATTATTTATATAATAAGATATTATATCCTTATGAAAAAAAGTTATTATATCAAACACAACTATTATTATTATTATTATTATTATTATTATTATTATTATTATTATTATTCAATTAATAATGAAAAGAAAGAATTTATGAACTCATGAGAGAATGAGATATTTTATAACTGAAAAACGATGATTTAATTTAATCGAATATCTGCTAAAGTTTTTAGATAAGTTTTTTAGTCGAATAGATTCTCGAGTGTTGGATATTCTGTTAGGCCCACAGTTTTAAAGAGGATGAGTTAGTTGGAGAAAAAAATGTTGCATATAATTTGGGACAGATGGATAAGTTTTCGTCCCAAACTTCCACGCCCAAGAAGCACACGCCATTTCTACCTCTTTCAGCCTACGCCAGCCAATAAAACGAGGCCCACCGCTTTCCACCACCTATGCGCTCTCTGGTCTAAAATCGGGTGTAGTCGTGCGTGGTCTAAATTGTTTCACTCTCATATTATGTTGCTTGTCCCGAAGGAGAACTCGTAATTTTGGGTGCCCTTCATAAGTGATCCCTGGACGGTGATCTCAATCGCAAACGCGAGTTCGATTCTGATACCTCGAATCCATCCCTCTTTCTCTCTCGAGGTCGATCGATGGGATCCGTGGAAGAGGAACAGCGGCATGAGTTAGAGGAAGGACTTTTAGTCGAGGTAAGGTTTACTCATTATGGCGCCAGAGTTGGACTTCTTCCAGCGATTTTGTTGCAATCTGTGTTCGAATTGTATAAAGTTGTGGTCTTTATGTGATTGCGATGTCCTTTTGATTTGATTTGGTAAAAGGGCCGCTGTTTCATTGTGTTAAAAGTTATCGATCAAAGATCTGGTCTTTTGAGGTAGTTGTTATATTACATCAATTATCTTCTTTCGATCCGACCTGGAACGTTGGATTACTTGTTGATCTGTTGATTACCCTGACGGATTTTTATAGATGTGGTTGTTAATAGGTTATGGCGTCTGGGGATCAATTTGAAGTACATGTTCAAGTGCTCATTTTGAAACGATTTAATCAATTAACAGTATTTGCTAGTAGGTTTGATTTAGATAGGTTTTATAGTAGATCTATTTTCTTAAAAAAAAGTTGGATTCTTTATATTCGTGCTCTTTTTTTTGTAACTCTTGGTTTGGTTAATTCGATTTTTGTACGCGTTGCACTGTAATTGATCATCCTCATATATGTACAGCAAGATTATGGAGCTTTTTTTTGTTAATTCACATTATTAGGCATTAATTTAGCCTAAACTTTTATGTGTTACTTACAATTTTGTTTCTTTGACCTTAAATTGAGGCTTCTCTGCGTAAGCAGCTAACAGATGAGCATCTCTTTGGGTGGTTAGAATGAGGATGAATAAGACACCAAGACATTAATATGTGTTTTGACGAGCAAGGAATTAAATATATATTTGATGAAGTAAACCTTTTATATCTCATGAGGAATTTAGTATGTCTTCTTCGTTGCTATATGTTTGCTTTTGATGTATCTAGAGGAGGCATTATGGAGATGTTTTTAAAGAGTATATTAGTATCAAATTGTTGCTCAAGATCAAATTAAGGATAAACATTTTCTGTTCTTGTTGATTCTAATATCCACTTTACTTGAAGCTTATGTTTACATCGATTCATATATCACTGCTGAAATGTCTGTTGTCTTCTTTTCTAATACCAAATGCTTAGTTTAACTCATGGTTTATTCAAGTTGGTAATGCCAAATGCTTAGTTTTACTCATCTCAGTGAAAACATGATATGTTTTGTTTAGTCTATCTCATAGAAAAAATGGATAACTAGTAGAACTGGAGATCTGGTATGATAAGTAGATGTTTCACTTTGGCGTAGTTGTATTAATTTTGAGTTATAGTAAAAAAATGGGAACTTGTTTTTCACTGTTCATCTGTCTCTCTCAGAAGAAAAGGGAAGGCCTATATACTGGAGATGGATCAGTGGATATCAATGGAAACCCTGTTCTCAAACAAGGGACAGGCAATTGGAAAGCATGCCCTTTCATTCTAGGTATTGTCAATTTCATATGACTGCAAAGGTCATATTGCAATGAATATTGTTTAAGTTTTTTCACTTAAGCAACAATTTTGTAGGTAATGAATGCTGCGAACGCTTGGCCTATTATGGTATAGCAACGAATCTTGTCAGTTACCTGACAAAGAAGCTACATGAGGGAAATGCCCCGGCAGCTAGAAATGTCACGACTTGGCAAGGAACTTGCTATCTCACACCTCTGATTGGTGCTGTATTGGCTGATGCCTACTGGGGCAGGTACTGGACAATTGCAGTGTTCTCAACTATATATTTTATTGTAAGTATTACTTCTCCATTCATTAATCATGTATTACATTATAGTCTCTGCAACTTAACTTGGCTACTCTACCAAAAAAATCTCAACTTCACTAATATATTGTTTATCATGCCTCTAAATAAGGATTATCATTTTTGTTACTGGATGTAGGGAATGAGTACATTAACCCTCTCAGCTTCAGTACCTAGTTTCAAGCCTCCATCCTGCATTGGGCAGGTTTGCCCAGAAGCAAGTTCATTTCAATATGTTATCTTCTATTTGGGCCTTTATTTAATTGCTCTGGGAACTGGTGGAATTAAACCTTGTGTTTCTTCCTTTGGAGCTGATCAGTTTGATGACACTGATCCATCAGAAAGAGTCAAGAAGGGATCATTCTTTAATTGGTTTTATTTCTCGATCAACATTGGTGCTCTTATTTCCAGCAGTTTTCTTGTTTGGGTGCAAGATAATTGTGGGTGGGGCTTAGGCTTTGGAATTCCAACACTCTTTATGGGTCTAGCCATAATAAGCTTCTTCATGGGCACCACACTGTATAGATTCCAAAAGCCAGGAGGGAGCCCTATTACAAGAGTGTGCCAGGTAGTTGTAGCCTCTCTCCGGAAGCGGAAGGTGACGGTGCCACATGACAGTTCTGCCCTTTATGAACTTTCCGAGGGATCAGCAATAGAGGGGAGTCGAAAGCTGGAACACACTGACGAGCTCAAGTATGTGATCAAATATCTCTCAATTTTTAATTGTTTCAAACTGGAAAAATCAGAGTAATTTTCACTAGTGAGCCTTTAGCTTTGATCTCGCCTCATTTTTGGGCCCCACCGCTTTGCAACAATTCAATCCATAGATATAGTTTTATAATAAAATGGTCCTTTTACAGTTCAATTATTTTTTCACAAAGTTATAGATCCATGATTGATTTGTTACAAAATGAAGTTGAGAAACAAAAATAAGGCAACATCAAAGTCGAGGTAGCATTGGTGAAAATTATTTAAGAATCAACTTCCCATGCTACAAGTATTGATGTCTTATCTGAAGTTGGCTTTCTCAGCAAGTTCGGTTGTTCGAATTGTTTAGGAGAAAATTGTATTGGATGCAAAATCTGTCTGGATCTTTTTGACAAGTCCTAATTTGCTTAATGCACTTCTACATCTTCTTTAGTTAAAACAATAACTAGGTTCACTAGATTTTGTACAAATATCATCAATAATCTTTTGCATTTGTAATGGAAAGCGAATCACTGTTACATGCTGGTGGAACTTCTTTCTACATCATTTCTTGAACTTGTTCTCTTTTGGTTTTATTATTTTATCTGGAGGTGTTTACCTGCTGCAGATTTCTTGACAAGGCTGCCACTGTATCAGATATTGATATGAAGATTGAAAGCTTTTCAGATCCTTGGAGGCTCTGCACTGTCACTCAGGTTGAAGAACTGAAAATCTTAGTGAGAATGTTCCCCGTTTGGGCGACGACCATTGTGTTCTCCGCAGTTTATGCACAAATGTCCACCATGTTTGTTGAGCAAGGGATGGTTCTAGACACAACTGTTGGTTCCTTCAGCATCCCCCCTGCATCTCTATCAACATTTGACGTGGTTAGTGTCATTGTTTGGGTCCCCATCTATGACAGTATTCTTGTTCCACTTGCAAGAAGATTCACAGGCAAGGAGAGAGGATTCTCTGAATTGCAAAGGATGGGTATCGGTCTGTTTATTTCCATATTAGCCATGTCAGCTGCAGCACTTGTGGAGATCAAGCGATTGCAGATAGCCAAGGCCGAAGATTTGGTTCATGAAAAGGTACCTGTTCCATTAAGCATCTTCTGGCAAATACCGCAGTACTTCTTGGTCGGAGCTGCAGAAATCTTCACATTCATTGGGCAGATCGAGTTTTTCTATGATCAGTCTCCAGATGCCATGAGAAGTCTCTGCAGCGCACTATCGCTTCTCACTACTGCGCTGGGTAACTACCTGAGTTCTTTCATCCTGACTGTCGTCACATCATTGACAACTAGAGGAGGGAAGCCGGGATGGATCCCTGATAACTTAAACGAAGGTCATCTTGATTACTTCTTCTGGCTTCTAGCTGGGCTCAGTCTTCTCAACCTTCTGGTTTATGTAGGCTGTGCAATGAAGTACAAAAGCAAGAGGGCTTCTTAAATTCTGGAAATGTTGATGCCCCATGTGATTTCCTTCTCTTTTGTTCATACCTACGACTTCAAGGAGTAATAGTAAACGTCCCATGTACAGTTGTATCATTTGCAAGATTACTCGAAGAAGCTTAACGTTCATGCTTATTTTCCTCTTCTGTCGTATAATTGTTTCAATAGAATAAATTCTCTCTCTGCAACTAAATCCTTTCACGTACTGCCATCATGTTCTTGTGACTTCTAGAGTTCTAATTATTAAATTATCATCACTTGAGCTGATTACATTTGTAAGGTTGATTTGGATTTGCTGCAGTACTCAAAGATGTTTTTGTCAGTTCTCTAAGTCGCATAAATCTACTTCCAAAGCTAAACACAAAACATGGCAGTTGCGTAATACAAAGCCTTGTTTTCTATCTTTACTAAGGGCGCCTGTACCTAAGTTATTGTTTAGGCATATTATGGGTCTTGTAAATCGACGTACACTGAAATAAACTAATATTGTCTATCTTTAATTTCTAAAAAAATGAATTTCAGGACGAAAGTTTTAGGATAATATATTCTTTTCATGACATTTACTTTTTAAAATTAATCATAATTTTGATTCATTTTGATGATTACAGAATAAATAAAAAATATTTTAGATCAATATCAATATGAAGGAAGGCACATAGTGAACCAATGTTAAGAAAGTTTATTACTAATATTTTCTTGTTCAGTGGTCGAGGATTTTAAATATCACTAAGGGGGTATTTGGTTGAAGGTTTGCCATTCAGGGATGATGATTATAATTCTGGGCTTATTATTCATTGGAGTTATTCTTTTATTATGTTTGGTTGAAAAAGTTATTTTGTTAGGAATATTGAAGTCGCTTTACTATTACAAGCGGACTCCTTACTTCTGTAATCGATTTCCATTGAAAAAGAACTTCCGTAATATTTTAAGATCTTAAACTTCACAAATATATTTAACTTTTTACTAAAAATAGTCAATAAAGAAGATAAAGCATGCATACATTGTAACTCCCCCAAATTTGTAATTTAAAAAATGTCCTCATAATTGAAAATTAAATTCAAAATCTCAAATATTAAGCAATCCAAAATTTTAGATATGATTCAAATATTAGTATTTCAGAATTTTAGATATGTCCTCATAACTGAAAATTAAATTCAGAATTTCAGAATCTTGAACTTAGACTTATTTTAATATTAGTATTATCTTCCCATTAAATATTTTTTCGGCTGAACCTAGCTTTTCCCTCTCTCTTATTTCCTCTGACTCGAAGCTTTTTGACAATGAACGATTCTCTTTCCTAATTAAGGAGAAAGCTAAAGTGAATCAAGGACTGGAGAGAGATGTCAGGAGAAGGATTGCCGTAGACGAATGTAGGAACCAATTGAGGATGAACATGACAATAAACTTATGGGCTAACAAGTATGTACATAGGCAATCCCTTTATATTGGACTTCTCTTGATAGATAAATTGCATGCTTGGTTTCTCTTGATAGAATGAATGAATCAACATGATAAGTTTATGTCCTAGAATTGTTGATTAGCCTTATATGAATAGATTTAATTGGAGAAGATTAATGATGTGAGTTTCTGATTCATATGATGATGTTCATGTCCTAGGATCCCTGTTTAAGTTTTTGTATAATGTGATTCAATAAGGGCAAATTTATGAGAAAGTTTCATGATTTGCATAAGAATGTTTATGCCTTAGATTTCACGTCTAAATTCAATGTAGATGAATAATGTTCATGCCTAGAATTATTAAATTATTTCTTGTATGATTAGATTGATTAGAGAAAGAATTATGTTAAAGATTTATGATAAGAAATTATGATTCGTATGATGATGTTTTCATTAGTATAACCTGTAGAGAACATAGTTATTCGAATCCCCACGTGATGAAACCCCGATACAAAAGAACCGAGGAAAAATAGAAAGAAAAAGGGGAAAACTCCGATTGCAGACCTTTGGTCACGACGATGACCAATATGTCACGGGCTGTGACGTAGGAGGTTGTGTTGAATCTAGGATCCCGAGAATGTTTTGAATGATCACAAATTTGTAAGTGAACTCAACCTGTACTGATGAACTTGTTTGAGCTGATTTCTGTAACAGGATATATTCAAGTTCAGTACAGTGGTCGACTTGAGCTGAAGGAATGGACGACCACTGCACACGTAAGTTATATAAGAAGAACCATAAGTGTGCAGTGGGTGTCCTAAGGATATGAAGCGGTCGACCAACATCAGAGGGAGAGAGAGCATATTGTGAGCAGCAACAGAGCATAAACGGTCGACCAAAGATATGGAGAGATTGGCCAGTATTAGAAGGGAGTGCATATGGAGGAGCAAAGCATAGACGGTCGACCAATGGTGTAAAGAGGGCGACCGATAATGAAGAACAGTGAGAGATTAGAGGAAGATCGGTCGATCAGAAATGAAGAAAGGACGACCGGAGGAAAAGGGCTGAAATGAGGAGGTCGCCCGGTGATTGATGAATGGACGACCCCAATACACAAACTTTCTATACAAAGTTGGGGAGCGGTCGTCCGGAGGGCTCAGGAGGAAACAGTGGACAGTGGACGACCGGAAGACTGCCAGGCTAAAGTGTGGACGTCCAGAGGGCTCAGGAGGAGACAGTGGACGCCCAGAGCAGAAGGCAGTGGAAGAG
>LTAE01000963.1:19035-39688 GCA_001647135.1 Pontederia paniculata | reverse complement strand
GCCTTAGTTCCCCTTGTGAGAAGGGTTCAAGAGAGCTTGAGCGATTACATTGTAAGAGGTTGTCTCCTTGTCCTCAGTACAAAGAAAGGAGAATTGTAAGGGAGCCTTCGCCCTTTGAAGAAGGTGATAGTGAACTCCGAAGATCTCGTGGGAGAAGATCGGAGCGGGGACGTAGGCCAAAGAGTTCGGCCGAACCTCGATAACAAACTCTGAGTTTGTTCTTTGTGTTTGTTCTTCTCTCTACTCTCTTCTCTATATTTGTGTTTATATTAGCATATGCAAGCTTCCGCTAAACACAACACATCTAGATTAAGTTAAGAAGAACGAAAGCTTTTAATACACCGATTCACCCCCCTCTTGGTGCCATCTAGATCCTACAGGTTGTTGAAGAGGCTTCAGTCACGATCGTGACACACCAAGTCACGATCGTAACATAGTCGTAGTAAGGTCATGACGCGTTAAGTCACGAGCCGTGAAACATAGGAGTAAAGTGGTGCGTTCGGTCATGACCGTGAATGATATATTATGGGCCGTGATAACCCCTTCGGTCACAACCGTGACCCCTCATGTCACGGGCCGTGACATATACGTAGAGAAGCCGTGAGGGTAACTTCACGAGCATACGGTTGATCACGACCGTGAGCTCCTAAGTCACGTGCCGTGAAAGGGAAGTGAAAGTATCTTATGTTCGGCACGATCGTGAACAACAAATCACGGACTGTGATGAAATTTGGATGAAGTTATCTTTGATCACGGACGGACGTGACTTACAAAGTCATGAGCCGTGAAACCCTAGGTCATGACCGTGACATACTCATCACAGGTCATGACCATGTTGGGAAAAATGCGACCTATTCGATCATGACCGTGATAGGGCCTGTCATGGGCCGTGACCGCTGTTTGCATATTGTTATTATTTAAATAGCTCTTTAATTTTAGATGATAAATGTTGTGAACTCTTCTTTGAAACCTAAGAACTAATATGTGGACAAGATAAATGGTCAATCATTCTCACCAAATTAATGTTGAGGTCGTCATGCATTGAATGTTTGGGAGTGTTAGTGTTATTAATGATGGGGACTAGTAGAACAACCGTTATTCAGTTCATGTTATTTGGCTTTCTCCCCACCTTGCAACAAAAGAATTTCTCGAGCATCCTCCCTATTTGTGACGTGCACCTCCATTGACCTATTGGTGAAACATCTAAAAACTCATGAGCAATTCAAAGTCACAGCAAAGTAACCCTCAAAGTCACATCAAAATCATTAATGAGATAAGAAGAACTTAATAATATAACACTTGGTTTAATGATTGCATTGATCATGTTGCATTTGATGTTAAGGATGGATGAATAATGAATGATGATATATTGTATGTATACTAAGTATTGGAAAATGAATGATGAATGGAATGAAAGAAAGGAAATGAATTACATATGATGAATGATACCAAAGTTGTAATTAATGTTTGACTACCTTGAAGGTAATGTCTTAGCTTACCCTCATGCAAAGAAAGTAAAGTAATATGAAATGATGAATGATTGCTGAGGAGTAATTGATGTTTGACTATTGCCATATCTTACTTCTCATGTAAAGAATGTACATAAAGATGATGTATGTAAGAAAGTAAAGAAAGATGATAAATGTTTAATGATGATTATTGATGACGACTTGTCATGATTTATAATAATGTTATAATTTGTGCATATGCTTTTATTCTATCATGAAAAGTACTTATCTATTGTTGTTTTACATATATGAGTTTTATAGCTCATGGTGGATTTTTTCCCTCTGCTTTGGATCCTGCAGGTCAGTAATATGAGGGGCATGATGACTAGTGGTGCATGCGGTGATAGATGTTCGTGATGATTTTATTTGCACATGACTTGCGGTCCTGAGTTATGTAGTCTCATAATTTATTTTTTTTCATTGGATCGAAATAGTTTGAGACTATTCTATGTTTATGTAAAACTTCCGTATATTTTCTTTTATACTATAAAAACTGGATTTTTAAAGTACTAAGTTTTATTTATTTCCGCATTTTTGTTGACTAGTCAAAGTGTCAACTTTTATGTCAAAGTTATGTATGACGTATAGCGTGAGGGCATTCTGCCATGTGGCAGTGTGTGCTTTTGAAAGTGTTACATGCATAATATCGAGACCATCTATCCATTAATATAAAAGATGCAATGTCATCCTCTTCAGACATCATCTCCTAAATGCAAAAGAAAAAAATCTCATTAGTTGATTATGCCACATGCTCTAGGCACTACAGTAGAGGCAAAATAGCTTACTAAGAAAAATAATTAGACTAGAGAGGAGGAAGAGGATATGAAAACTCACCGGGTTGCTAGATTGTTGGCAATGATGAAGATAAAGACGATTCTGCTGGAAATTATGAGAAACCTTATTTTTTGGATACTCAGTTGTCAATCTAGAAAATATATTAACTATTAGGAGGAAAAGTAAGCTGGGTGCGAGGAAAAAAAAAGACGTTACATATCATATTTTATTTGCAAGAGAGTTGTGGGTTAGCAATTCATGCCTCTCATATGAATAGATATACTTGGTTAGTGAGGATACCTAGATGTTGATTGGTGTTAACAAATAATGTTATTTGGTTTTATTCTTATGAATAAGGCTTTTAACCCAACTTTATTCATCTTCGGGACAACACCTTAAATGATCAAAACTCCAATTACAAAGGAATTCAGAGCGTTTCATCTTGTTTTATTTTGATTCTTTTAATTTCTTCAGATACTCACCTTTTATTATCATAAAGATAACAAATAAAGTTGATTATTGTAATGATCCATAATCCCACCTGTTGGCGCGTGCCAAGAGAGGTGATTCAGGGTGCGTCACGTGAGGGGCAATCTATACATTCATACATATATGGGCTCAACTTTAACTCGCATCATAACATAGCAGTGTAACATGAATAAATATAGAAGTCTTATATAATCCATAAAAGTGTTTTTATCACTTGGTTCACATAATAAACCTTGATCCATATAAGTACATACATAAGTCTAGCCCATGGGCAATAATGACATGATGATATATAAGAAAAGGACATTCATAACTC
This sequence comes from Pontederia paniculata, assembly GCA_001647135.1. NCBI lineage: Eukaryota > Viridiplantae > Streptophyta > Magnoliopsida > Commelinales > Pontederiaceae > Pontederia > Pontederia paniculata. Next base: position 36,601 of record LTAE01000963.1, on the reverse strand, counting down.
TAGGAGTGTGACATTTAGTCTTTAGATTGGACATTCATAATATGGATATTTACATGGAGCTCCCTTCATCGCTGAGGTTTTCCGTCGACATGGATATTTTGGATGAAACAATGCATCTACATCATCTCTTTCTTTGTCCTTATTAATGGCGGTCCAATTGGTGGTTGGGTCCAACCGCAATGCAGAGTGCGCCAGAGTTGCCCCTTGGCTCCTATGTTATTTGTTATTCGCCATTGCCAAGTGTACCTTCACAACCTTTGAAGCTAGCATCATTAAGGGTTTCTCATCCAACCAAGAAGGTGTCCTTATTCCCTTATTATAATATGTCAATGATACTTTATTTTTTTATAGAGGGCGGTGTGGTGGTTGCGAGGAGGATTGCAATGATTATTGATATTTTTTGAGATTCTCTTGACTGACTATTAATCATTTGAAGTACTTTCAGTTTGGGAGAGGAGGTAACTAGTAGGTGTTTAGAGACTTGAAGAAAGCCATTTGCAACTTACCAATAACATATATGGGACTCCCTCTCTTTGATAGTAGAATCTGAAACAATGATTGGACGCCTATTATAGGACGAGCAAAGCAAAGTTTACAATGTCAATGTTCACACTTGCTTACAAAAGGAGGTAGATTGATTCTGGTCACATCAATGTTATATGCTATTCCTGTCTACTATATGTCAATCTTCATATTCCTAAAATTCTAACCCATAGCATTGATGCTCTCCATCGAAGATTCCTATGGCAAACCACAAACACCAATTACAACGATCTACATTTGGTGCCATGCCCAGATGTGTGCAAATCGACAACAAGGGTGACCACGAAATCTAAACATTACAAGACATGAACGATGCACATCTCTCAATATGGGTGGCTCTCGAATGAGAGATAAGACGATATTTGGCCTTCTTTGATGTATTCTTGCTATGGCTGGTGCTTATCGTGGGAGAGGAGAATGATGATACGAGGTGGGGCTTCTTCCTTTTGGAACGAGGTCATTGGCGTCATAGCTCGTCTAAGACCTTTCTTCCACCCATATCTAGTTTGGGCACCAAGTTTAGTTTTTGGAAGGATCCTGGTCTGTAGATGAGGCCCTCTCTACCATTTTCCTAGAACATTTCAATAGCCGAGGATAAACATAGCAGTGTGGCTTCTTATTGGTTAGGTTCATTGCTCTCTACTGGCGTCTGGACCCTTGAATTTTCCTCACCATTATCAGATCAACATGTGGATGACTTCATCAACCTAATGTGCCGACTAAAGAATATAGTCCTGATTCAGACCGCCCTAATGTTTGGGCATGGCATCTAGGTCTGTTTCAGTTAAGAATGTTTATAATGCTTTAATTGCGGAAAATGGGTTAGTAGATATCGAGTTGCAGATAGATTGATTTCTAATTTGACAAGCCAAGATCCCACTCAAGATCAAAATATTTGCATGGCTTCTAAGAAGAATGCGACTACCAACAAGAAATTACTTATTTCATTGGATTGATGAGGTGCAAACCTCTTTTGTATTATGTGGTGCAGTAATAGAGGAGGTTAATCGCCTCTTTTTTGATTGTCCAATGGCATGAGAGGTGTGGCACTGGTCGGACTTCGAATGGATCAATAGTAGTTTTGCTTAAGATTTCTAGAAATAGTTTTTTGAAATATACATATGTAGGTTTATGTACAAAGACAACAACACCGTGTTTGTTTGATTTCTTGTGGTCGATTTGGGTCCAACGAAATGAGTGCATATTCATAGAGAGAGATTTTATGTTGAAAACATTATTTCAATGGCAAACTCTTGAGGGATTGGAGAGGAGATGATTTTCTTGAACATCTATTTAACTTCAACTTATAATATTAATAAAAATTGTGGATGGTTACATAGGGTAACCATTCTTTTCCACCCTAAAAAACTCTAGGAGTCAATAGCCGTATCCGTGTGCACAAAATTGGTCATGAGTGTTACCACTCGAGCCGCATCACATCATAGCCGGTCCACCTGCACAAACCCAAATGCATCGCGGGCTCACCTCCTATTAATTATTGCAAAGGCCATCATAACAATCATACATAGAATATCGTTAATAATAAGCATCTCATTCATTCATAGATAATAAATAAGGAATATATATAACATCATTTAAAAAAACATATGATAGAACGACACAATCATATCATAAGTTAAATTTTCTGCAAAAAACTTGACATAACACAAATATGCAATGTAATCTTTCAATGCATCTGGTTTACGATTTTATTCCTTTCATTCATTACTCGAAAGTGATTTCATCTCTGGATCCAATTTAGGCATCTCGATAGATCTTCATCATCTATCTCCTTAGGATTATTACTCACACATGTAGCATGTGATCAAGAGTATCAAGATGTGACTTCCCATCGATACATTCAATGTAGCATGACCCTTGATCACTAGATTGAGGGTATCAAGAGGTGGCAGCCCCCATTAGTTGCCTTGTGTCACATTTTGGCCCTCAAACTTGGTAACGATATATGGGTATCAAGAGGTGGTAGCTCCTGCCAATTTCCCGACATTGCACTTTGGCCAACATCCCCTCCTTAGCCATAAACCATTCTTCATGCCCATTTTAAGGTCTTAAGTGTACATTTAAGTTGACATTAATCTCATTCTTAGGATTCAATGCATGCTCCTAACATGGACATAACATGCATGTTATATCAATAACTTGGTTATTATTTTATGAACAAAGTATATATAGTAAGCATGCATGAATCATAATCGCATAAGCATAATGGGCAATTAAGCATAAAACATGATTTTGGAGCAATATATCACACATGATACATAATAGTCACATCACTATATTAATACATGAAGAAAAATGACCCTAGGATGGCCAAGTCCAATTTAGAGCCCTAGTGTCTCGCTATGGTCCATAACACACCATGTTACTTGGCTATGGCCAAGTCACACACTGCGGTGCATGGCTATAGTGGCTGTAGCCCCCAAGCTAGCTATGATCGGATCATAGCCAGGCATTGTGAAGCTGTCTATTTTTTTCCCTCTTTTCATCTCTTTTCCACATGTTTCCTTCCATACCTGGTTCTAGATCACTCTATGATTCAAATAGCTCTTATATTATGGGATAAATAACTCAAGAATCATGGCATCTAATGAGTTCCCAATCAAAGTAATCTAGAGTTTCGTTCCTAGCATATAAATTGAGGTTTTCAAATGAAAGAACTCAGGAACATTCTTCTATCATCTAATGAGTTTCTAATCAAAGAATCTAGGAGTTCATTCCAAGTATCTAAATTGGGGTTTTCAAACTAAAGAGCTCAAGAACATTCTTCTATCATAATTTCCAAAATCATGGCATTTAACATCCAAGAATCCGAACCCTAGGTTCACATCAATTTATAGAGCATTCATTCATACATGAACATCAATCAAACGCATTCCAGCACATAGATAGAATATATGGAGGAAAAGAAAACTCTCTTTCTAAATTAATGGAACGATAATGGGTTCTCTTAAATGTTTTCTAGGTTTCGTTTCCTCTTCTTGATTTGCTTCTCCTCTAAGCGATCCCTTCCCAATGCATTGGCCTCTTTCCTCCATAACTCCCTCTTGTGGAGCTCCAAGGGCACAAGAATAAGTTTTAGGGCATTTAATGGCTGGTTTGGGAGAAAAGAGGAAAAATGTTGGTTTTGGAGGTTTTGGTCTTATATACCGTTATGCACATGGCACAAGGATGAAAATGTCCTCAACTTTTGGGGAATTTACACAAGAATATTATATTATAGGCAATTCATTATAAAGATATATGTCATAGTCATATAGATAACTTAAAAAAAATCCCTGGTGGTATTGTGTACTTCATTTTAAACTTATTGTATTTGTCCATTGCCATCCTACCTTGATGGATAATTAAATGAAAGTTCATCGTAATTCATAGAACTTAAATGAAGTAGTTTGTTGACTAAGTCAAAAGGGTGAACACTCTCTCTCTTTCTCTCCTTGAACTTTGGTAACATATATACTTGTTTACTTGTTCTCCTCACCAGACTTGGCTTGCAATGAAATTCTAAATCTTCCTAAAACCTCATCCTGAAAATCCTCCTAACACTCATATCCACCAATTACCATCAAAAGTTGAAAAATTACATTTGTTGCCATTGTATTTTGTTAGGAGGATTTTTAGGAGGTTATAACAACACCTCAGCTTACAAAGATGGCAGGCCACCATTTCAAGCAACGTATTATTTACACTTTACAACATTTATGTTATTAATCATGTAGGTGTAGAAAATGTGATAATGTTATTCTTTTAAGTTTTTTTTCTTTTTGGTCGTGGCTTCTTAATCTTACTTTTGACTTAATATTTCTTCACGTTGATGTGCTCACAACAATAGAATACATATTTGAGTCTCTTGTATCATATGCTTAAAATGTGCGCTATATATCAATAAATGTTGGACCAAGATGTCTATCCTATTATAATTTTTTAGGACTTAAGATCTTATAATTCATAAGATAACTAATCAATTTGAGTTGGTCTTCAATTCTAATTTTGATTAGTAAATAAAATAGAATTTTCTCTCTTACATCTTAAAGTGGTGGCTGAGACTTGTTGGAAAGAAAACACAAATGGATTTTTTCTTCTTTTGAAGAGGTTGGTCGCAAATCATAAAATAGAGAAATTAATCCCTCTTGGTGGTGATAATATGAGAGAAGAAGATATGGTTTGAGAGAAGGAAGACGAAGAGTTTCTTCTTAAAGAACAAAGATTCAAGAACATTGCGAATTGAGAGGATTTCTGAAGGTTTCTTAATATTATGATCATAGATAATAATCAGGTGATATGTTCCTGTTGATATAATGGTTTTTTAGAGAATATTTATTTGCTTATTCTCGTTGAATTATCATTTTGGATTTGGGCAAAATTTTGAAATATTTTATAATTCATTCTTGACATTGTGAAATTGTTATGTGATTGCCCATGATTTGTTACCTTTTCATTGGTGGATTTTTTTCATGTAAAATGAGTGTCTCTCTTGCTTATTATTATTTCCTATGCACAATATTATATTGGATTCAATTCATACATAGGAATTCAGGGGAGAAATTTCAACTAGTGGTATTAGGTCAGAGTTGATTTGGGTGTTCCTTTTGTGTGAATTAAATGGAGGAAAACTATTTAGGAAAACTATTTCAATGAGATGATCTAACTGATGTCAAATAATTATTCAGTTTGAAAAAGAAATATGGATGATGTTTTCTACTACAAGGGTTTGTTTAATCCCGATGAAATTAGGAGATACTATGTTTAGTTTGGAAAACAAATATGGAGGATGTTCTTGGCGACAAGGATTTGTTTGATAATATTGAATTATTAGATAATATGCTAATAGAAATAAACAATTATGAGTTAGAAAACGATGTACAAAAGGTTGTCAAAATGATTAGGTGATTTATTGATGTGAGTTTTCATGCTGTTAACAAACAAATGCATAAGATTTGTGAAAGAAATTGTAAAGTTTATATGAGAGAAATACAATCCAGAATAAAATCTTTGTAATTAGAAAATTCATGAACTTGAAATTTCATATAAAAGTTTTATTGTTGAACACTTGAGTGAATTTCAAAATTTTATAATTCAATTAAGAGCAATGAAGATAAGTCTTGATGATGAGATGCACGAATTAATTATCTTAAGTTCATTTTCGGAGTCGCGGAAAACTTTAGTGATAGCACTTAGATCCATTTCCAATGATGTTGTATCACTTTTCATTATTAAAGATTGTGCGTTCAATGAATAAATAATGATAAGGGCATTAGATCAAATTCTACATAGGCTCTTGTCATAAAAAACATGGGGAGAGACAAAAGTAGAGGTCCTAAAGATTATGGTGATATATCACAATTCAAATAAAATTTTCATGTTATCATTATAGTAAGGGATGCCATATCGAAACTATGGAGATTGTAAGAAGTAACAAAATGAGAAGAAATAGAAAAATGAAGACAATCGAAGTTCTACTATATGACATCAAATGCTGATGTTGTACTTATTTTATTTGAAAATTGAAGAATGCAATATCACATACTCTTTTATTGAGAGAGTAGTTAATTAAGGGCTTCACATCATGCATATCCATTAAAAGAATGCTTCAACGTAGTAGGAAATTTTTTGCAATGGACAAAAGCATGACAAAGTAATGTCCTATCTATGTAGAAGGCCTATGGTCATAAACTTCTATTATCAGAGAAGAAGAAACGACTGTATCTTAGAAATAAGCATCAACTAACTCTATATTCTAGACTAGTGATTTTAGCTCAATGAAGATAACCAATAAGACAAAGTTTGAAATTTCAGAAACTAGAGAAATATATACATGAACGAATGTTAATTGTGAGTTAGTTCTGAAGGATATAAGACACATACCTGATTTACGACTCAATCTAATTTCTCATCGGCTTTTCAATAAAGAAGATTATCACATTCATATGGGTGACAATAAGTAGAAATTGATTAAGGGATCCATAGTTATTGTTAAAGAAAAGTTGTAAGTATTTTTTACAAGACTCAAATGAATTTAATTGGACAATTAATGAAATAAAATTTCACCAAATTTGTGGCACAAAAGATTAGTACACATAATTGAGAGGATTGTAGGTTTTGATAAAAAAAATTCATATCACTCTTACCCGAAGTAAAAACTTTAAATACTTGTGATGACTAGTAGTGTAAAGTGTCTTTTGTGTATAGTTCAAATAGAATAGATAATATATTGAACTTGGTGCATCTTAATGTGTGTGGTCCCTTTGAGATCAACTCTATAGGTGACAATAGATATTTTATTTCTTTTATTAATGATTCTTCACAAAAAAATTGTGAATTTATTCCATGAAATAAAAGATCATGTATTTCAAATTTTTCATATCATGGTCGAAAAAGATGTAAAATAAATTAAAATATCTTAACACAAATAATGATGCTAAATATACATTTCGAATATTCAAGAATTATTGTTAAAAGCATCATATTAAACATAACAAGATAGTTCCTAAAACTCCATAACATAATTGTATTGCTAAAAAAAATATACCATTATGGACACAGTTAGATATATGTTAAGGATGGTTAAACTATCGAAGACATTTTGGAGTGAAGTTGCGAATATTGCATACATCTTGATTAATAAATCTCCATCGGTTCTATTGAATTTTGATATTTTTGACAAAATATGAACTACTAAAGATGAGCAAAATATAAATCCAAGAAGAAAATTGGAGTACAGTGTTGATTAATCGACATGAAGACTTGTTGAACTTGGGAGTGATGAAGCAATGATGGATGCAGATGTAGAGGATACTAAGAGAACAAACATCTTTTCAACTTCGTAGATCTAGGAGTGTGCATCATCCTTTTACTAAATTTCAAGTTCTAAATATTTGATGATTACTGAAGAAAAGGAGACAAAGACAAATTCAAGAAGAAATTGGAATATAGTGTTGGATTAACTTGAAGTAGAGGAGACAAAGACAAATTAAAAAAGAAATTGGAATATAGTGTTGGATTAACTGACATGAAGATTAAATGATGATTCACGATGAAACATCTACTTCTCATGGGTTGGAGGGAAAGATTGGTGGACCAAGGTATCCAGTCCATTAGAAATTTATTAGGACTTAACTCTTGTAATTCTTAAGATAACTAACCAATTTGAATTGGAAGACTCCATTTTCAATTCGTATATAAAATAGAATTTTCTCTCTCGTGTGTGAAAGTGATGGCCAAGATTTGTTGGAAAGGAAAAGGAATTGTATAGAAGAGAGAGAAATCGATCTCTCTTGATGGTGAGGATATGAGAGAAGAAGATATATTTTTTGAGAAAGAAAATGAATAGTTTCTTTTCGAAAAGTAAGAAATGGAGAACATAGTTGGGAGAAATTATAAAGATTTCTTGATATTGTGATCATAGAAAATCAAAGTAATTAGGTGATATCATTAAAATTTTCATTAAACATTTATTTTCTTATTTTCATTGGATTATTATTTTGATATTGGACAAAATTCTAGAAAAAATGTAATATACTTTCTAGCATAGGGAAATTGCTATTTGATTGCCCATCATTTTTAACTTTTCATCAAAAGGCTTTTGATCGTCTCTTGAATTATTTAATTCATACATAAAGAGAATTCCCAACAATAAAGAGTAGTGACAATAAGGTTTTTGTTTGCAAAGTGTTTTCCTTCTAAAAGAAAGTTATGAGTATATTGGATTTTTTATTTCGAAATCCGTTTGATGTGCTTGTCTAATGAAAACATTTTAGTTTGACTTGCCTATTACTGATATCTTTGATGCTTGTTATGTATTAATGTTATTTTCATCAACACTTCAGTTATTGGAACACAATTGTCGAATGAGTAGGACAAAAAAGAAATTGAGTTCCTTAAAGATGGAGACCCTCAATTTTTTTCCATCCTAAGAACAGAGAAAGAAATCTTCAACTTCATATTCACCCATCTTGTTCTCTCTTGACTTATAAAATATCATTTCAATCACATTCTCACATAAATCCTAGTTTCTTGATATTTTGAACATACATGTTTTTTTTTCTAATTCTTACATTGTTTATTTCAGATTTTGAAGCCTTCAAATATCAAAGCAGACATGAGTTATTTTTACTTGAGGATATTTTTGAGTAAGTTTCATTCTTGATTTTCCAAGCAATACATTATATTTCCTAATTCAAATTAAAATGGCTTCTTTCTTGCTTGACATTTTTCAGACATCGTGGCATTGTTGTCTCAATTAGCAAAGACAAACATAAATTCTCTGGTCACTAAGTTGAGAGGATATCACATTTAGTCAATTTCTATGCAAGTTTAGTGACAAAATAAATGAACAAATTTGTTCACAAAAAGGTTGTTCCTATTCTAGGTTTCATATACAAGACCCAAGAGTGATTAAACACAATACTGCTTTAAATATTGGAGTGAAGCAATCTAGGCTTGTGAAGACGCCATGGAGACAATCCCCGCATCGACTTCAATAATGAATACCAACGAGAGACTCCCTCTCATCAGCGCCACCAACAAACCTCCATTTTGATGACTTTCACCCATTGGCGCCACCAAACACAAAGGAAGAAGGAAGCGACGAATGGTAGAAAGTGGGTGGGAGAAATATATGCACCATCACGACATGACACTACAAGAAAAGATCTAGTGCTATAGATGTAGAAATTTGGGCTACACTCAGAAAGAATGCAAAGATCCCATCAAGTCCTGACTGTGCCGATTTTGGACACATCAAGAGTTGAAGACCTTTTGCTCATCACTATAAGGAAGTAATTGCCAGGGTGAGTGAAGGGATACAAGAGAGTACTCATGCTCAAGAATAGTCTTGTCGTGGTAGCTCCATGAAGCCCAATGATCGAGCAAAATATTGATCTCCTACTCTCATGTTTGATTGGAAAAATGGTACAAAATCCATTGCTAAGCTTTGATATACTGCACACCATTATATTGGATAAAATAGGTGCTCAATCGGATGTAGCATTGCATGATTATCATACTCCACTTTTCTCCTATGGAGTTCAATGCCCACTGAAACAAATAAACTCCTGAAAGCACCTCTCTTGACAAGTGATGGAGATCTTATCACATAGAGCCGATGGTTGACAGAGGGAGAAGCCAATTTGACTAGGAACTACGCATCCATCTTCATTTCAAGCGTTCCGCATCATCTATGGTGCTAAGAAGTAGTGGCGAAGATAGTATCTCCATTTGCAGTCTTGAGAGAAGTCATTTTCCTCTCTTTGGATTCAAGCGACATGAGTCGATTCAAGGCAATGATCGCGGTCCTTCTTGGAAGATCAATTCAGGCGACAATTGATCTACATGATGGTGGGTAGCTCATCCATAGATTTGCTTTGTCAGGGAACATGACTCGCCTCAAAATATGGAGAGATGTGGTCTTTGAGAAGCCTCAACAATAGGCACCATTGACGACAAACCAATTACTGAAAACCCACCAAAGATCGCGAAACATCCAAGCGAGGTGCGACTGCATTCCTTGTTGTCGATCCGCCATCATTCTATTGACGGCAACACCACCTATGGTTACAATGAAAAAACAACTAATGACAATAAGAAGGAGGATGAAAATAATCTGGCAACTTTTGAAATGACGAGATCTAATATGTGAAAGAGATAAAGCAAGACATAAAAGGAAAGGCGTTTGTAGAATCTGATTCTGATGAAGACACACATGAAGCGCTGGATTGGGGATCTGAGATATAACTACAAAATTTTAACGGCTGAGGAGAGGTTTCTAGTGATCATTCTAGAGCCAAGGAAACTAACAAATTGGGCTCAATGGGCCAAGAAGGCAAACTCTATGTGCGTTACTAAAACATTAGAATGGGAAGAACTCATGCTTGAGACACCCTTGGAGCTTCCTGAATCCCCATCAACGGTTATGTAGGTGATATTGCAGCAAGAGGAAAACATCATTGATCGAGGAGTCATGGCAATCAATCTCAAAATATTGACATAAGTCATGCACAAGAAAAAGAGGTTGTTCAGCTGCAATTCATGAAAGAGGAGACCAGAGGCAACAAGGCGCAAAATACAAGAGGTGTTACCACAAGATCCATCATATTTCCTGGAATGTGTGTGGATTGAGAGACCCTAAGAGAAGGGTGAAACTTGCAAGATACTTGGCTGCATGGATAATAGATGTATCTCTCTTTCAAGAAACAAAGTTAATTTCCTGTGAACAAAATTTTTGGAGACAAATTGGAGGCATATCATTGGACAATTTTAAGGCACTTGATGCTATGGGTCGATTAGGTGGGTGTTTAATTGGATGGAAGGAGTCAATTTCTATGATTTTATTCTGAAAACCAAACACATTTAAACTTATAGTGTCTTACATATATGGGCCACATAATAATGCTCAAAGATAGGCAATGTGGGAGTAGTTAAGACATATCATTTCTAAATTCAAAAATATTCCATGGATAGTAGGAGGTGATTTCAACGTCACATTGGAGATGGTGACAAACCTATGCAAAGGAGAGATAGAGACAACAAGATTGAGGGCTTTCGAAACTTTATTGATGGGCATGACTTGACTGATTTCCCCATTTCTAATTGTAGATATACATCGAAAGGGTCTATGGTGTCCTCCTCATCAAATGCTCGTTCTAAGTTGGAGAAATTCCATATGGATCGGTGGAGCTCCTTGAAGGGTTCCCATTGGCAAATGTGAAAGCTTTGGAGAAACCTTTTTCAAATCATACTCCTCTACTTCAGCAATCAAATGATGGGGGCTCTTTCGGAGCTTATTTGAAATTTGAGAAAGCTTAGCTCACAGAGGATGGATTCAAGGATCAAGTTGTAACACAATGGAGAAGAGTCCTTAATTTCTTTCGTCAACACAAACCATATATGACATATTATACCATTTACGAAGCTGACCAAAGGATTATCGAACAACCAACAAATAGGAACGGGAACAAAAGAAGGTTGTGCCACTGGCTGAAATTTCTTCTCTAGGTAAAATAGAGTACGATTGAGACCTCACAAAGGAGGAATTGAATGATAGAAGAAAATTTTAGGAAACTATTGTGAAAGAAGACAGGAAAATGGAGATATACTAGCGCCAAAGATCTTGACACACATGGTTGAAAGGAGATTCAAACACTAATATTTTCTTCTTGTATGCATCTTTCCGCCACAGGTTTAATTTCGTTAATCAGCTCAGATTTGGGAATGTTGTTCTCTCTAAAAGGGTGGATGTCAGAAAGGCGATAACTAACTATTTTCATGACTTTACAAGACCAACAACCTGTGACTAGTTGTACCAGGGCAGTGGTATGCCATAGGTTGAGGTGCAACAAGCACAAGATTTAGTGCGTCCAATCTTGGAAGAGAAAGTCTCATAAGCCTTAAAAGACCTCAATGGAGAAGGTGCTTCGAGGTCACAAGGTTTTCCTAGTTTTTTCCTACCGAAAATTTTGGCATGTGGTAGTGATGATATAATAGACATGATACATCAATTCACCTTATCCTATCGTGACTTTGAAAGGTTGAATAAATTTTTTATTTTCCTGATTTCGAAGAAGACACCAGCTGATAGGGTGAAGGACTTCATACATATTGCTCTAACTTTATTTATCTGTTGGTGGCAAGGATTTTGGCAAATTGCTTGCGAGAAGGTTTGAGCTCTCTTGTACACCCGGTACAATCAACTTTCATCCTTGGACGATCTATTATTAATGGTTGCAGATATCATTTCATTATGGAGACGTTCAGGTCGACATGATTTTTTATGGTAAGCAGACATCTCCAATGCCTATGACTCCTTGAATTGATCATTTATGTGGAGCTCCTTCAACTTCATGACTTCCTACCATTATGGATATCGTAGATGAAATTATGTGTATGCATTGTTTCTTTCTCTACTACAACAAATGATGGCCCATCGACAACTGGATTCAACCTCAACATGGCATGCAGCAAGGGTGCCCTTTGGCACCAATGCTTGCTGCAGATGCTCTTGTCAGATGTGCTTTTTTCAAGCATTATACTGATGGATATTGTGGATGAAATTATTTGCACACACTGTTTCTTTCTCTACTTTAATAGATGGTGGCCCATCAATGACTGGATTCAACCTCAATGTGGCATAAGGCAAGGGTGTCCTTTGGCACTAATCCTCTTAATTATTGTTGTAGATGCTCTTGCAGGATGCACTTTTTCAGTCTATAAGGCATTTTATCTGGCTTCTCCACAACATTGGGAGAAGGTACAATAGTTCTCTTATTACAATATGTTGATGACACCTTGTTTTTTTACAAAAGGTTTTCTCATGGAAGTGCCCTGCATCTGAATCCTCATCGACACTATTGGCGACTTATCGACATTATGCATCAATCATTCCAAATCATCATTTATTCCCTTTGGCATGGAGGAGAATGAAGCCCAAGAATGCTCAATTGAATTGCAGTCATCAATATGCATCCTTCCTTTGACATATCTTGGCCTTCCATTATCTGATATCAAGATATTGATGTGAGATTGGATCCTTATTATCGAGCGAGTAGAGCGTCGACTGTACAGATGAAGTTCTAGAATACTTTCCAAGGGAGGAAGATTGATTCTAATCAAATTAGTTCTATCATCTTTGCCAATTTATTAAATGTAAGTCTTTAGAATGCCTCGTGGCGTGATTTTATGTATCGACACACTCAAACGAAGGTTTTTATGGCAACATCCTAGTTCTAATGACCAAGGCTATTGCTTGATGAAATGGTCTAAGATATGTAGACCAACTTCAAAGGGAGGACTTGGATTTAATTCTCTTACATCCATGAATGAAGCACTTATGTCTAAATGGGTCGTTTGCATAATGAGACATGATGATGATATATGATCTACAATAATATCTACATGCTATAGTTGAACATTATCATGAGATGATAGAATGTATATCACGCAAGGGGCCTCAACTTTTTGGAAATGGGTTATTTTAGTAATGCCAATATGACACCAACTTTTTCAAATTTCTTTAGTTGATGGGATAGGATTCAAATTTTGGACAGACCCATGGGCTTCAAATAATTCCCTATCCACTCTATTTTCGAGAGTTTTTGCGATGGCACGAGATAAACATGTCACTGTTGCAACATACTAATTAGCAAATCTGTTGTCTAACAACATATGGACACTTATTTCACCTCAACACTCCCAGAACATATATTAGATAATTTTTTCCTACTCATGGGACAATTGAAAGATTCAGCTCCATGCTCTTCCAGACAAGACGAGTGACATTGGACATCTGGCCAATTCTCAATAAAAAAAATGTGTACAAATTGTTTACATTTGTTGTTGAGCAATAACCTTCGAGAAGCAATTTGATTTGGCAACTAAAGATTCCAACTAGGTTGAAATTTGTTGTGTGTCTTCTAAGAAGATCAAGACTACCAACCAAAACAAAATATAGGTCACAAGCATGCACCTCATGTGTCCTATGCGATGCTTCAGAAGAGGACATCAACTATTTATTTTTTTAAATGCGTGGTGGCATGAGAAGTGTAGCAGCGAACTAGTTGCTCATTGATTGATGCTTAATCAATAATGGAGTTTTGGAAATCTTTTAGGTCCGGAGGTCGGGAGCTACAATGAAATGTCTATGTTTCAAGGAGACGCCAAGACATTCCTGTTGCTTTATTATGATCAATTTGGCTCCAACGAAATGGATGCAATTTCCGGGGCGAAAGATGATATATAGAAAATATTATAATTATGGTAAATAGTTTAGTAAGGGATTGATCTAAGATATAAGTTGATGTTTTGTACCTTGAAAACATTTATAAACAACTAATATAATAAAATGAATCAAGGTTGTCATGTTCGAGTTTCTACCTAAATTCATTTTAGAGGAGTATATTTGTATCGTAGATTCAATACATAAAGACGTAGAGTTTAGATATAATATTAATTTAATTATAATAATAACTTACAAAATCATAAATATATTATCTTTTAAAAAATACATCAAAATAACATTAATAATCAATAAATTAAAAATTCATAAATAATTCAAATTCGTAGAAAAAATCAACTATAATCTATTCTAAGATTGCCAAATTCCAATATAGATTCAATTGATGTCACATAAATTCATATAGTCAACTTACAAAATTTATATATTAAATAAATACACATATAAAATAATTAGTGCATTCTTCATGAGATATATATATATATATATATATTTATTATATTATCATAACTATCCCACGATACTAATTATTTCTTATAATATATTTGTTCATCATATTATTTTTTTATTTAAGCATGATAATATAGATAATAAAATAGTACAAAAAATTTTATTTGGCAAACTAATTAATATACTACTTACAATAATGTTAACTATTTCTTTTTACTATATATTATAATTTACTATAACATATTAGTTTTTAAAATTATAGTAAGATTATAAAAATAATAGTAAAAAAACTATAAAATAATGAAAACTATATAGAAAATTATTTAAAAATATACAAATGTTATATGTAATAAGATTTGAACTCATAATTACTTGCACTTTGACATCCACACTAATTAAAACGTCACTATGACATTTGCGTAGTTGAATTCACTAAGTTTTTAACTATTACCTATATTCAAATTTTTACACCAATTTAAATAATTTTTTAACCTTAAAAACGTAGACTCGTAATTTTTTAAGTACTACAACTATTTTTTGACAACAATGAAATGAATGGCTACTCAAGATAGCTATCCTTTGCTTCTCAAAATAAATTTCTATGCAAGCTTATTGTTCCTACTTATCCTGAAAAGTAAGTAGAGACCGACACAAATCTTTTGAACTGGCATTTCCTTTATGACCTTGATGTGACCATATGTAAAAGCATCTCTTGTTAAATTTTAATTCATCATGGGAACTTAATTTTACAAAGTTAATGTTTACAACCTTGTGTCCCTATAACTAACTTGCCATTATTAGGTGAATGAATCAATTAACTTCAAGGATAAAACCAACTAAAATGCCCATAAATGTTGACATAGTATTAGGGATTGTGCCGCCGACATTGAGCACCATAAGTTTGTATGGTTCATCAGCCTCTCCATAGTCTGCTTTTATGACATTATGGAGTTCAGTTGGAGAAATTCTTTTATGGTGCTCCATATTCCTATAGAGGATCGAAAAACAGAAAATCTAACTTAGGTATCCTGTGACAAATGAATAAATTAGATCACCAATAGTCTCTGCACGAACAGCTCCCATCCCTGAAGTGATGAAATCTACTGGAATCCCGCACAACGACCACCCTCCGAGTGATCCTGGATATGAACTTGATGGCGTTATGACAGTCTCCGCATATGCGCAGGTTCTTGAAAACTTTGATTGGAATGCCTTCCGGGGTGGCGATGATCCCAAATGCCACGGCAAGCCTCTCGCTGTGGTACGCCAGATTCTCCTCCTTTTGCTCGTCCTCCACATCGTGGAGCACGAAATTCGTGTCCGGAGCATATCCTTCTTCCTTCATCTTCTTATACCATGCATTCAACTGCGCATAGATTTCTTCCGCCCTCGGGTGCGATTTATCCCCCACCAAGAACACATGAACTTTTCTCTTCACCTCGATCCAACTGGACCCAGGCTTTTTTACTGCCCCTCGCTGATCCATCTTTTTCCTCATCTTCTCCACCTCGTCCCATAAGCCAGCAGATGCATAGATGTTGGCCAGAGTGACATAAGTGGCTGCGTTTTCAGGTTCTAATTCAAATAGTGCCTCAGCAGCCCTTCTTGCCAACCCGAGATTCCGGTGAATTCTACAACCGCCTAACAATGAAGACCACAAGAACTTATCAGGTTTCATTGGCATCTTGGCCATGATCTCCTCAGCTTCATCAAAGCGACCAGCACGACCGAGCAGGTCAACCACACAAGCATAGTGATCGGCAGTGTGCTCAATTGCATGATCATCTTTTATGGAATGGAATATCTTGAGCCCCTTGTCTACTAATCCAGCATGAACACATGCAGAAAGAACACCTACGAATACAATATGGTCTGGTTTGGTTCCCGACTCTAGCAACAGATCAAAGTACCTTATGGCCTCTTCAGGATAACCATTCTGAGCATATGCAGAGATCATCAACGTCCAAGAGACCAAGTCCGGCTTCGGCATCCCCTCAAAGATGATCTTGGCCTTTTGGATGTTTCCGCACTTGGAATACATGTGCACGAGTGTGCTAGCAGCAAAGGAGAACGGGTCATACCCTATTCTCACCATATGTCCATGGACTTGCCTTCCCGTTCCTTCCATGGTCAACTGCGAGCAAGCATCCAACACCCCAGCAAAGGTGAACTCATTCGGCTTTATCCCATGTCGTAACATATCAACAAATAACTTAAACCCTTCTACCTTTCTCCCACCATCAAAGTACCTGCCTATCATTGCTGTCCAAGAGACGACGTCCCTCTCGATAGTTCTGTCGAACACATGCCGTGCGTCGTCGATGCTACCACATTTGGCGTACATGTCTGACAGAGCACTCCAAACGACCGCGTCAGAATCGAGACCTGTGCGAACTATGTGACAGTGGATTTCCTTTCCATGACGAAGGCAGGGAATGGCCGTGGACGCTGCGAGCGCGCTGGAAGCTGTGAACTTGTTGCTAAAGTTCGAGTTCTGGGGGCTTCTTTCGCTCTGCATTCGTCGATAGAAATCAAGTGCGTCCTTCGCCCGTCCATGACGGGAGTGTCCGGATATAATGGTGCTCCACGAGAAATTATCCTTATCCGGCATCGACTCGAACAGCCTCCGAGCCTCGCCGAGATCGCCGGAAGCAGAATAGCCGGCCATGAGGGTGTTCCAGGTGCACAGGTCGCGTTGCGGCATCGCTTCGAACATTTGGCGGGCTTCAGGCAGTGCGCCGCACTTGGATAGCAGATCGATGAGGCGGTTGGAATGGAGGAGGCCGAGCGGACGTCCGGAGGCAGAGACAGCGGCGGCGACGCGGCGGG
>LTAE01000963.1:0-18330 GCA_001647135.1 Pontederia paniculata | reverse complement strand
TGTATATATATATATATATATATATATATATATATATATATAGAGGGAGAGAGAGAGAGAGAGAAAAAAAAATGAACATATATGTTGATATAATATAACGCTCGTGTGTGCCCACCTCACATCAAGGAGTCCATTGGTCACGCCTAAATTATCATGTATTCCATGTAATTTTGTTTTTATTTTCAACTCACTATTCTAATTAGTTCTAGTAAGCCTTAGTGGCACCATTATAAATATATAAAGGTTGGAATATATTTCTAGTAATGATCGTCGACACCTCTTATCGTCCTTCTAATTCCTTATCTTTTTTATATTGAGGGGACCCATCATCCCGTGTAGACTATCTTCATTTGAATTGACAATATAGCATGTTTGCCTTGTGAATCATTGCCGCTTCTTCAATATTGTTAGTAGAAGTATATATTGTGCATGCCTCGATCGTAGGATATATACTATGCATTGTGAACAAATGTCCTCCATCGAGCATTCGCCTAGTGCTCAGTAATGTTAGCGCAAAAGCTCTGTTCGAACCAAAGCACACTTGAATACCCCTTTTGTGCCCCGGAGCATGTTGCATGCATTTTAAAACATATTTTAATGTTTGCATTAGACATGATTTTGAGTCATTTTCACATATATAGCATGCATTTATTTCTATCTCTATTTGTTTATATTTGTTCAAGTCCAAGATCTGCTATTGTTTGATGTTATTTTGTAGGAAATCACTTGGAGAGGCCAAGGAAAGACTAGAAGTGACCTAAAACTGCAAAGGAGGATCTTCACAAGGGTAATTCGAATATTTAGGATCCATCACGAGCCGTGACAATTCGTTACTTGGGTCGTGATGAATGAGTACTAGCCACAGTAAAGGCCATAACGAGTCGTTAAGATCGTATCACGACCTTCACCGAGAGCATTGCAACCTTAACTAAAGAGTCATGGGCCGTGATGACGTATTATGGGCATTATGTTGAAGCTAACGACCGCAACACACATATCACGAACTTCACCGAACACCGCAGCGTCAACACAAAATATTACAAGTGGTGATGACATGTTACGGGCCGTAATGAAGGATATGACGACCACAACGATGATATCATGACTTTCACCGAGGCGCTGCAACTTCAAATTCAAATCATTATGGGTCGTGAAGATCATAACAGGCCGTGAGAGAAGCAAAAGTCCAATTGCACATCTATTCAACACCCGAGTTATGGGTCGTGACCAAACATCATCGGCCGTGACGACTTGACAGATGATGCAGACCCATATACTTACGGGTCATGACATATCGTCATGGACCGTGATGAAGGTACGTAGATTTAATTTATTCGGGATTTTGATATGAATTGATAGCTAGAAAGTTTGAGATTTGATTGAAGACTCTGAATAAGTTTTTATTGGACTTTCATTGTCACCATTGATCGAAAGGCAGAATTGATCCAAGGGTCCACATGTAACATCATCCAACCCTCGAAAACCCTAGAGTATAAGAAAACTTCATCTACAATCTGAAAAGGAGGATGCTAGGCTGGGGATGAAGAGGCTAGGCATGAACATGCTTTGCTAGAGAGCTAGAGCAGTCAACCAGAGCAAGAACACCAAAGAACAAAGGCTATTTCGAAGGACTACTGAGAAGGAGTCGAATCATAAATTCGTTAAGGAGTTGTTCAGCATCTTCTCGACATCCAGAGGAGTAATCTCTTGTTCCATACCTTGTTGGGATAAAATCCTTCTGTAATCAAGACAATCTATTCTGAATATTTTCTATGTTAGTTTGTATGCTTTGATATAATTGTTACTGCAGAACTTATATAGCTTTTTTTGAGATTTTTAATTGAATTGTTTCTTCATGAACATGAATGCCTAAGTTTTTTGTTGATTTATTGATCATTAATTGTGTATTGATCATTAATTGTGTAGTGTGGTCAACATGATTGCGTTGTCATTTATGGTCTGTTAGGTCAACCTGTTAAGAGTGGTTTAATAGTCTAGGGAGAAATCTTACTAGACTACACTAGTACACAAAGTCAGGGGCGCGCCCGTTGCATGAGCGTGTGTCACAAATCCCCCTGTTTTCCTAGAATTTCCATGTATTTTCCTTTTATACCGCTTTTTGTACGCATTGTGACCAAAGCGCCCCCAAGACGTGCCCCTGCCTTGTTGCTGCGTCCTTCGGTGCGCTCGCGCCCTTTTGGTGTCCCTTCGGATCATTGACGCTCGAGCGCCCATCAAGCGCCGCTCAAGCGTCACCGCATAAGACAAGTGTCCCATGCAAGCGTCATCGCTCAGGACGCTCAGCACAGCTTGCTCAAGCGTCGCCGCTCAGGACGCTTTGTGCAGCCTACCCAAGCGTCGTCGCACTGGACGCTCCGCACGACCCCGCTCCGCGATCCGTCGTGCTCAAACATTCCGCTGTCTTACTCTCCAAAACCACTCAAAAGGGCTTGTCTAGACGATCCGCTAGCCTAGACGTCATGCATGGCCTTGTCCAAGAAAAGGCCTAGTGACAAGTGGTATTAGAGCAACTTTGTTGCGAGTGCTCTGCGTTGCTCCATGGGTTCCAGTTATGGGTCACAACCATATGCCACACTATGTAACAATGGAAAATTGAGGATTATGTATCTCTGTTGGCCTTTTGCTGATTTGTAATGGGTCGTTAAAATGACCTTAATGACCCGTGATAGAATATAACAGCTCGTGAGTTCCAAGTTAGGAAAGGAGACGTAAATCAGTCAAGACATATTGATGCATGCATATTTCAACGTATTTTTAGGCATATATTTAAATTTATTTTGGTTATTTTTGTCATAAGCATGCATCCATTTTATCATTTATTTGCTTCTACTTCGTTGAGTCATGAATCTACCCAAGTTTATTATTTCTTTGCAGAAAATCACTCGGAGGAAGCAAGGAAGGGCCTAAGAGAGTCTACACGAGGAAAGGAATCAAATCTACGCTAAAAAATATCATAATATCTGGATTTCACGGGTCATTACACACCATCGTGGCCTTGACAGCAGCCCAATTCTTCATATTACAATGTAACGGGATGTGATATCCTATCACTGGTCATTACAATGCTTTTTCGTGCCATAATGGAGTTTCACGACCTCTATAGAGATGAAAAATTGAAGTTTTATGATGTCACGGGCCATTATATGATGTTACAGATTGTAAGTGACAAATATAGTTTCTAGGCTCAAATACCTCGTGTTAAGGGCCGTTACAGTTCATCATTGGTCGTGATATGATATTTCATGGGTCATAACATTCCATCACGGGCCATGACAGCCTCTGTTATAACCCATTAAATATGTTACAGCCCATAACAACACATGCAGTTTCGTTCGTTCTCACTCAAACTCGGATCTTTTGGAGAAATTTCAATGAGAAAAAAAGACTCTTAACGTATCCAAACTCTTTGGGGATCAAAAGGAAACATTATTAAGAAGATTTGAAGATATTTTAAAGGATTAAATCTCAGCCACAAACTCAATGACGAATTCAACCATAATTTTCCTTATCTCAACATGGAAAGATTTTCAAACTTTCTCAAACTCTATGAGAATCCTAGAATCCCTTTGGAGGCTATAAATACACATCATGAGAGCTAGAAATCACATGCTAGGATGCTCTAAGACGTGCTAGAATCCTATAACATGAGCTTTGAAGATAAGAACGTGAGCAACTTGAAGGGCTGCTGGGAAGATTTCTGCGCGGTACATTCATTAAGAAGATTGTATAGTAATTCATCATCAATCATGAAGAGTACTCTCGGTTCTATATATTATTGGGATAGTAATTTTTTGTAACATTTTTTACCATATTTCTAGTTTGTAGAAGTCTTAATTGCTAGGGCAAACTTCTGGACTATTTTCAATACTCCTTATACTTTATTTGATTCTTATGAACATTATTGTTTGTCTTCATGTCCTATCTTGCTGATCCGTTAAGGACTGTAAGGTCTATTGAGTTATCCCATTAAGGGTGGTTCGATAGTTTAGGAATACATCTCTTTGCATCCTAGTCTTAGTAGATTGAGAGTATATCCGCAAAGGAGTACTTTCAGTTTTATTAGGTTGAGGATAGTTGGTTTACCTGTTAAGGGAGATCATATATTAGGTGTTTCTACTCCATCTAAGAGTCAAGTCTATTCATTATTGTTGAGATCAATTACTGTCAAGGTGAAATAAAGTTTGTTCTTAATCTTATCATCTCTCATCCTAAGGTCCTAGGTATCATTATTTTATCCTTTCATCCTTTTGTTATTTCATTTTTTTCCAAACTCATTGTTATCTCCTATTAGCCTCTGAAACTAGATAGTTAGTTAAACTAATTTCTTGTAGGGTCGATAACTCTATACTCTTATCATTTTATTACTTGAACGATTAGTGCACTTGCTAGCAATCTTTGTCTACAAGCATTAAGTTTTTGGCACCATTTTTCGGGACAAAAATAATGCATCAATTTTTTGGCGTCATTGCCGGAGAACTATTCTTTGACTACTATTTTGATTTCAGGCTACTTTGAAACTTTTATTTTTCTATTACCTTCACTTTTTTCTAGTATTGTGTAAGATTTTTAGGAGTTATTTTCTGTACACAATTTGCTCATCACGCACACATCATCACATCCTCAATGGTGAAGAAGAAAGCAAATATCAATCAGCAATTTGAGAAGAATAAAGAAGCTGTAAAGCAAGACAAAGTTCAAACTGAGGCAACATCTATGAAGCCTCAACAAGCTCAAATAGAAGATCAATCCATGGATCTGTTTGCTATCATCACAAATATGATGAATTCTCTGTTGAAGAAACTCTCCATACAACAAGATCAAATCATAAATTTGAAGAGACAAACGTCAAATTTAAGACAACAGAACAAAAATATAAATGATGTCAAAACATTAACAGAGCCAAAGAGCAATCTTGAAGAGATGGTTGGATAATTCATCACAACAATTGAAAGAAGACTAACCATACAGGACCAACTCATCCACAACATGAAGGTTCAATTGGACGAATTGAATGATTTACACAAATTTAATGATGTGACATCTCCTCTTTCACAAGAATCAATTATTCAACTCAAATTCGAAGAGATGGAAGAGCAAATTCATAAATTGGTGAAGGAAGTTGCACAACTAACTTCTCATATTTCTGAAGCTCCCAATGACAAAACTTTAGAGAACCCAATGTTCATCATATGCCCCTGTCAATATCAATGTTCTTATCAAACAACATGGAGGCCCAGAACAAACTATCAAGGGAGACATGGACGACTCGATGACATGTCAAAGAGACGAGTGCATACATCGTCAAAGATGGACAAATCCAAAGGAGGAGCTCACCTCTGGAGGATCCAAATACGATTGTAGTATTGTCTCCAACTCGATCACCATATATGAAGAACAACACACCATCGTCATTAGAGATGCCATCAACCTCAATGCAATGGCGTCGCAATAGTCCACCTTTGGAGATCTTATCCAACTCTACACCATCATCTCCATCACATTCATCACATGATCTAAGGAGGCCATATTCAACTTTGAAGATTGTGTCGATGCAATGGAGGCCAAAAGCTTCGGCTCAACCTCAGGAATAAATTTCAACTGAAAACCAGCTAGCGTCTCCAATATCGCTTCAACTACAAGTAAAGCCTTTCGACGCACAATGTTGTTCAATCATGTTACTACAATCCACAATATCAACTAAAGCATCTACTCAAGGAGAAGAGTTGATATTTCAAATGGACTGTGACTTCTAAAAGCTTGACGATCTTCACCAGTACGCCAATCATTCATTAATTTTTGGGTGAGTTCGTTCCTTTTCTCTTCAAGAATATTTGCAACCTCACATAAATCGTAGCAAACTCTAAGGCAAAGTCAAGCTAAAGACTATAATTTAGAACTATTTTGTCTCTACCCTTTTTCTTTAGTTAGATTTTCCTTTTTATTTTCCTTTTTCTTTTCTTTTAATTAGGATTGTTTCACATTTTGGCCCTAGCAGAGTCATAATACCAACTGGTTGACACCTCCATATGATTCAAAGTCCTTGTACACACTACAAGAAAATTCATAATTTGCGACGACACCTCCTTGCAAAAACATCCGTTGCAAATTTTTTGCGACGGAAGTGTTACACTATATGGTGACATTTCCGTTGCAAAAAACCTGCGACGTGCAATTTTGTGACGGATATGCGACGAAGGAGCCGTTGCAAATTGTGAATTTTCTTGTAGTGACAGGAAAGTTGAACATCATGGGCTGTGACACTTTCAAGATGATCCTGCTAGAGCCATGAACTAAAATTGTGGGCCACAATTCCTCAACTCAAGAACAATGACACTTCGTAACGAGTCGTGACGGACAACTAAAAATTTTGGCAGATGACAATGACAAACGATGCACATGATCTGACCCAAAAATTAACTTACTGAAGAAGAGGAGGCCCAACCATCATTCTAAAGTCACCGCACACTGAATGATGCAATTTTACAAGCATCAAGATTTTGGCACAATTTTCTGGGACAAAAGTAACTCATCACATATACTTAAGAATAAACAAGAAAGTGAGACAAAACCCACTTAAGGAAGAGTAAAAGCCTAACTAAAGAGATAAGATTTATGAAAAATAGTTATAAGTTATATTTGTTAGTTTGACTTGTATGATGAGGCTCGTAAAGGATATGAAATCATAAGTAGGAAATAAGAAACAATTTCATTAGGAGTATTTAATGTGATCGTTAATGCTAATCCTAGTGAGGCTCAACAAGTACAGTTGAGGATGTCACCAACTGTCTCCAACCTTTGGCCATTGATTTTAGTTGTCGGTTCTTCATGTACAAAAATTTTCTTAGTTTGAAGTTGTGTTTTGTGTTGTTGATGATATTGGACAAATGAGAGGTTCTTCAGTCGTCATTGCATTGGTATAGGAGAAGTTTACTTCTCCTTAGATTTGTTTGGCGGGGCTTGTATTGATGTAGTTAGTGAATTTAGTATTGGTGGTTTTCTAATCTTCATTGGTGATCTTTGTTATTGGTGATGTATAAATCCGGGACAATGATGTAGTAGTAGTAGTAAGAAACTCCAAAAGTGAGCTCCTCCTTTGGACTTTGTCATCTTCAATTGTGCATTGACTTGTCTCTTTGACATGTCTCAGTAGTCAATTTCCTTCTTGAATTTTTTTTATGGTTGTTATCTTTGTTTATATGAATATTGATAGTGACATGGACATACATTAACTATTAAGTCCTCCTTGATGTTTTACGAAGATTGAGCATTTTGATAAATCAATTATGCGACTTGATTCTCTAATGCATGTAATTGTGCTTCAAAGTCATCAAATTTGAGTTTACTCTCACGTTGTTGAACGACCTCTCATTCTCAATTTTGTTATTCAATTGTATTATCTTTGACTCCAGTTTTGGATGAGTTAGCCTTACATTATGAGCCTATTTTCAATTGTTGTGATTAATTGACCAATCATCTCTTCAAGGTTGATCTTTGATTTGAGTGATCATTTGACCAATAATCTCTTGAGTGATCATGATGATGACATTTGTATGTCTTAAATTTGACATTTGTCTCTCTAGATTTTGTTGTATGGAGACTTTCGGCAACAGAACGTTCATTATGTTTTTAATCATGGAAAACGAGTCCTGGATAGATCTTCTATTGAGCTTGTTGAGGTTTATTCATGGAGATTTAAGTATGTTGCCTTTGTGTAGATTCCATCTTACTTGACGACTTCTTTGTTCTCCTCAATTTGTTGATTGATATTTGCTTTCTTCTTCACCATTGAGGGTATAATTAATTATGTGAGAGTAATGATCAAATTATCTAAAGAAAATATCTCCCGAAAAGCTTACATAACACTAATGATCAAATTATCTTAAAAAAAATATCTCCCGAAAAGCTTACATAACACTAAAATAATGAAGGTAATAAAAAATAAAGTCTCAAAGTAGCGTGAAATTAGAATAGTAGCTAAAGATTAATCCTCGACAATGGCACCCAAAACTTGATACAATGATTATTAATAGCAAAATGCTTGCAAATGCACTAGTCGATCAAGTAGTAAAGTGTTAAAAGTAAAGGGTTGTCGATCACATGAGAAATTAACTTAATTAACTATTTAATTTCATAGGCTAATAAGAGATGTCATTGATTGAGTAAAAAGTGCACAGAAAATGAATTAACAAAAAAAATAAAACTAAATTAATATATTGATGTCTAGGATATAAATATGTAAGATGTGAGATAAGATAAGTACCAAACATATTTAATCTATACAATAAATTGATTTAAACAATGATGAATAGATTTAATTCTTACATGGATTAAGAGCAACTAATATATAACCTCTCATTCCGGATAAAGATCAACTATTCTTAAATCAAATAAACTGAGAGCATTTTGTTCCCCCTCTACTCTCAAATCCACTAAGATTGGGATGCATTGAGTTTTGATTTCTAATCTATTAGACTGCTTGTTCCAAGATCAATCCAACAGACCATAGATCTTATCATACATTTCCAACGCTACTAAGATAGTACATTATTATTTCAAGTTAGAAGTCAATAATCAGTTCTACAACTATCATGAACTAACAAAGGACATGTCAATAATCAACTAATTAGTTCAATCAAAGTTGAAAAAAAAAATAATGCACTTAGCAATCATGTTCATAAGAATCAAATAACTATATTGATGTCTAAAAAGGTTCAAAAGTTTGCCCTAACAATTAAAACTTACAGAGAATTGAAAGACGGAAGATCGACAAATTTGATGGTTAAAATTATCCCAACAATATGTAGAACAAAGAGTACTCTCGAGATTAGCGACGGACTTCTGCACGATTCTCCTCGTGAGATAACTTCACATAAATTTTCACAGCAACATTGTCAAGACGCTCATGTCCTTGTCTTTTAGGTAGAGGTTGTAGGCTCCTAACGTATATCTCTCAAAAGATATATTTGTATCTTCTGAAATCTTTCCATGTCAAAAGAAGGAATTTCTTTTAAAATTCGTAATTGATTTGCAGGCTAAGTATAAACCCATCAAAACATTTTTATATCTTCTTAATTATCCTTTCAATTGATACCTAACGAGTTTAAGTAGGTTAGAAGTCCTTTTCCAAATCATATTTCATCAAGAGGGATGAGAAAATATTCTAATTTGTTTTCACTTTTATAACTCCTCTTGGTGCTGAATTTTTAAATTTCAAAACTCTCTCAAATTCATTAAGAATTAGTTCTTAATTGTTCCTAATAAGTTGTATAATGATTGAAAGTCTTTCCATGGTGTTTTAGCTTCTGTTCCTAATTAAATTGGTCAAAGAACTTATTCCTATTTGCATGTTCTGACGACACTTAACATGGGAACCGCACGGGCCGTGTCACACTGAAGCGTGTTCGGGAAAACTTGATGTTTGCCTATTTGATTGGAATCTAGTTGAGGTAGGACTAGTATTTCTTTCACGTGAACTTAACATTATAGGTAATAAAGAATTAAAAGATGTTAATGATTGTGTTTAAATGTATACCATGAAGAGGAAGGCCCTGGCTGACTGAGGAATTTATCCCTACTGTTACTGTTACTGTTACTGTTACTGAGTTCCTTCGGGAATTACTGAGTCCTTTTAGACTACTAGTTATGAAGATTTACTGATGGGTCTAGGGTTGACCCCATGGCCTAGCTAGTCATCCTGCGCCAGATCTTTGGAATCTTCGTGTACTAATAATTGCTCATTATTGATTGAAATTAAGATGTTAACCAAGATAAATAAAGAATTGGACCTCAACATACTGATATAATGTGCACCATGAGAGTTAAGTGTAATGTTCTTGTCATTGTTACTGAAAAGAAAGACCGAAAAGAAATAATGAAAGATCTAATAGATATTACTATTTTAAGCCGAAGGAGGAAAGGTTTGATCTACTTGCTTATTGACCCCTGATTATTATTTCTTTCTATATGATTTTTACATACTGAGTGTCACAACTCATGAGTTTTCCCCTGCGAATTCAATTAGTCAGGCCATTCTGATATTTAATAGGTACTGATGATGGTGCTGAGGGTGATGCAACTCGTGATGGTCCGCGGTGCACATGACATAGGGTCCTGATTGTGTCCTGCTTGTCATTTGTTAGAGATGAATGTTATTTTGAGTCTTAGGATGTTTATTTGATTTAATCATTGATGTCTAGTTTTATTTGAACTATGTATTGGATTATTCGTCTTTATATTAAAAATGTATATTTTAGTTTATATTGTCACTGTTATCTGATATGGGCCAATTGATTGGTCAAAGTAAAGTCACTGATGTAGGACAATAGCGTCCCTGAAGTCATGATTTTGCCAGGTGGCAAGGTCTGATTTTGGGAGCGTTACAAATGGTATCAGAGCCTAACGAGGGGCACTTTTTAGTTGTCCCTAAATTGATAGAAGTCCATGTGCAAGCACCAAGAGCCATCATCACGCCATCAGGTATGAGTTTAATTCGAAAATAGATTATTGTCCTCACTAATGGAAATTGTATGATTGCCTTACATGTAGATGCCTCCACGACGTTTCATTAGACGTGCTAATCAACCCCCAGAAACTAACATGACAAATCCACCTCCAAAAATCAATGCACCAAATTCACCACCGACTATCGACAACCCAAATTCACCCCCTGAACCTGTCACGCCAAATCCCATGCCAAAAATTGCGGAAGATCATAATGAGTTTCTAAACAGCCTAATGAGAGCAGCCCGTTGGGAACACCAACGTGAGGAGACAAGGGACACAATTGAAAGGTTTCTGACGCAGTACCCTCCAGAATTCAAGGAAACTGAGGACTTTGGTCATGATGAGAAATGGATAGAGAAAATGAAGGAGATCTTTGTGGAGATGCAATGTTCAGAGGAGAGGAAAATCATCTTTGCAGTAAATTATCTCATGGATGATGCAAAAGACTGGTGGAATGCTATGAAGAGCACGAAGTTTGCAGCACATGGTGACATCTCTTGGGAGGACTTCAAGGAAGTATTTGAAATGCGTTACCTGCCTCACTACCAGAAGGATAGGAAACAAGAGGAGTTCCTACAACTAAAGAAGGAAGGCAGGACTGTAGAACAATACTTAGTCAAGTTCTTTTGGCTAGAGAAATATTGCACTTTGGACAAGAATGAGAAGTCCAGGACAAAAAGGTTTGTCAATGGGCTGCATTCAGGACTGAGAGCCAAGGTCATGAGCGGAAACTACAAGATAGTACAAGAGGCATCTGAGCTTGCATCAGAATTGGAATGGGAACATGATGACTAGAGAAGAACACAAAAAGAAAAAGAGGCAGCGCACACACAGAACAGAGATAGGGCTAGGTGGGATGATAGGAAGCAGCATAAAGCTCCTGATATGAGAGATCGTCGTCGTGAAGACATCCCAAAACTTATGAACCCCGGGAAGGATAACAACAACCACAACTGACTGACAAACGAACATGCCCACACTGTCAACGACACCATCTGAGAGAGTGTCACCACAAGATGGGAGCGTCTTCGTTGCGGAAAGCATGATCATTATATTAAGGACTGTCCAGAACCAAAGTTGGCTCCTCAAAACTTACAGGAGGTCCTTCAAGGTTGACGCAAGGTCGGGTGTACAACATAATGGCAGAAGAAGAGCCAAATGCCGAACCACACGTCTATGACTCCTTAGGTACACCACTAAAACTTATCTACGGTGCATAGTGATTTACAAGATAACATTATTTCTAAGGAGGTTATTTCCTAATGACAATTGAAATAAATTAATAAATGTTAGTGATAGATTCGAGGACGAATCTAATGTTTAAGGATGTTATAATGTAACACTCCGACCAAACACGGGTTGTGTCCAATGAGGACACGGGCCGTGTTGGCAGAACACGGGCGGCGTTGAGAAAAATTGGGCCGACGCTGGCCATGTTGGGCTTAAGTGGAAAGCCCACCCATAAAGAAATTAGGTTAATGATGGCTAAAACTCTCTAAAACCCTAACTGACCTCTATATAAACCCTAACACAAAATTAATTTCCTATAACCCTCATTATTTTCTACCCAGCCGCTAGGTAACTTCTGTTCCCTTCTCCTCTCTCCTTTCTTCTTCTCTTTCTCTCTCTCATCCTTAGAGGATTTTTTGGTCTCGAGAATCGCGCCAAGAGGAGACGAAGGTCAACGGATTACAGAGCAGAGATAAAGTAACAACACGCAGACCGAGGAGAGATAGGAAGGAACGAATCCTAAGGTATATAATTAGGATCATTGGAAGGATTAATCTTTAGGTTTATAAACTAATTGTTAATGATAATAAAAGAAGATTTTTGCTGGATTAATCATCTATTAATGAGATTTCTATGAAAGGGTTTTTTGTTTGATTCAATATTTTAAATAATGTTAAAATTGTTAAATTGTAATCGGACACGGACTGTGTTCCTCCATGACACGGTCCGCAGTACCTGTGTCGGCGTGAGACATGACAAAACGGATCGCGTTCGCATGAAACGGTCTGTGTCGTATGGAGGGCGGTCGTGTTGTCTCTGACAAGCGTCGTACTAGACATGACCGTAGTTCTCGAGTCGCGTTCTCGGAGCCCTAACACGGCCACGAAACGGCCGCGTCCACAAAGCGATCCGTGTTACCCTAACATGATCCGTGTTGCATGGTTGAAGAGACGCGATTGAAACGCGTGTTCTGACGACGCTTAACCTGGGAACAACTCGGGCCGTGTCACACCTGACGTGGGTCGTGTCCGGGAAAACTTGATGTCTGCTTGTTTGATTGATTGAATCTGGTTGAGGTAGGATTAGTATTCCTTTCACGTGAACTTAGCATTATAGGTAATAAAGAATTAAAAGATGTTAATGATTGTGTTTGAATGTATACCATGAAGAGGAAGGCCCTGGCTAACTGAGGGATTTATCCCTACTGTTACTGTTACTGAGTTCCTTCGAGAATTATTGAGTCCTTTGATACTACTAGTTATGAAGATTTACTGATGGGTCTAGGGTTGACCCCATGGCCTAGCTAGCCATCTTGCGCCGGATCTTTGGAATCTTCATGTACTAATAATTACTCATTATTGATTTAACTAAAAGATGCTATCCAAGATAAATAAAGAACTGGTCCTGAACATACTGATATAGTGTGCACCATGAGAGTTAGGTGTATTGAAAAGAAAGACTGAAAAGAAATAATGAAAGATTTGATAGATATTACTGTTTTAAGTCGAAGGAGGAAAGGTTTGATCTACTTGCTTACTGACCCCTGGTTATTATTTCTTTATATATGATATTTACATACTGAATGTCACAACTCATGGGTTTTCCCTTACGAATTCAATTCTATAGGTCGTTCTGATATTTAATAGGTACTGATGATGGTGCCGAGGGTGATGCAGCTCGTGATGGTTTGTTGTGCACATGACATAGAGTCTTGGTTGTGTCCTGCTGGTCATTTATTAAAGATGAACGTTATTTTGAGTCCTTAGGATGTTGATTTGATTTAGTCACTGATGTCTAGTTTTATTGAAACTATGTATTGGATTATTCGTCTTTATATCGAAATGGATATTTTAGTTTATATTGTCAATGTTATATGATATGGGTCAATTGATTGGTCAAAGTAAAGTCATTGATATATGACGGTAGCGTCCCCGAAGTCATAATTTTGCCAAGTGGCAAGGTCTGATTTTGAGGGCGTTACAATCATAGTCGCATATGATATGCAATTATGGCTCGTTATATTCATATGTCAGTCTATAAAGTTGTTGTCATCGTCGTGACATGATTGTAAGGGAACGTAGAATCTAGAAATTTGATCTTTTGACTTTAGCATTCACTCCTTCCATTAGGTAATCTATTTTAGGAACTTGTTTGCTTCCTTCAAGTAGATATATGAGAATAAATACTGAAGCTTGGGTCGATTAATGATTCAGAGAGATAGAAATAAATAATAAATAAAATATATGCATTCTATGC
Organism: Pontederia paniculata; assembly: GCA_001647135.1. Taxonomy (NCBI): domain Eukaryota; kingdom Viridiplantae; phylum Streptophyta; class Magnoliopsida; order Commelinales; family Pontederiaceae; genus Pontederia; species Pontederia paniculata. The sequence goes on along the minus strand of LTAE01000963.1, from coordinate 4,320 downwards.
TATGACATAATTAACAACAATAAAACTTAAATGCAAGCCTAAATATGTGTTGAATTTTGTATGCACCACCGAATCTCATTTTTCGAAGCCTCCGAAGTTTTCTTCTCTTTCTTCTGCAATTGGCATTAGTTTTTTTCGTTTCTAAATTCAGTGATGGTCTCCCAGATGCTCTAGATATTCTTTCATAGATTTTATAGTCTCCTAGAGTTAGAACTTTGATTTAGGCCAGTTTGGAATGAATTCGCACATTATCTCAAAAATGGCCCAATTCACAATCGGAAAATGACCTTAACGGACTGTAGTGAACTAGTATATATTAGGTTCTTTAGAGATACTTCAATGCCCGTGAACTTTTTAGTGATGAAAATCTAAGATTTTGTAATGCCTATGAAGCTCCGTAATAGTATGTGAGGTTTCTGATTTCATGACCCTTGAATTGTTATTTCACAACCCGTGAAATGGATTTCACACCGAGGATAAATTTGAAAAATATCATCTTTTTGTTCAAAATCATTTCTTTTTCTTCTCTTGATCAATAAAAACATAATTTTTAGATAGATTTCAAATAAAATATCATAAAATAAACCATAAAACTAATGAAAAATATGTAATTAATGCAACTAAATATAGATTTCGTGTAGGAAGTATTTTCAAAAGCACTATCATTAGTTTATTCAATTGATTTCGTGTTAAGATTTTAAAAGAATGCTAATAAAGCACCAAAACTTCACTATTAGGAGGACTGTTTAAAAACATATGATTTATCATAAATGGTAATTACCTTTTAAAGCGTTCAAAGCAAATGAACCTCATCTGGGCAAACGTTAAACATATATTTCGTCATATACTTATCCCATTTCCCAAATTTTATATCTTATTATTCATTATGATATGCTTCCGTTAATCTTTTATTCATCCTTTCTTGTTACGTGAGCTTCAAATTTTTCTTTTTATCTCTATGCTAACAAGGTTGCGACAAGTAATCCTATGGTGGATTGTGGCTTCATCTAACCAACGAATCCACCACTTTTAAAGTTGTAAGTTTAACTATTGAGCAAATCGTCATCGAGTAGGCTATTGTACACATCATGATGTATTAATTATAAACATATATAATTGCCAAAAATAATTGTCATATTTGTTCACTTTGTATATTTATATATCTCCAAAGTGATGATACATGACTTTAATTCTTAAGATATAGTGATATTTAATATTAACTTCGTGTAACTAATGGAAATACATATCTAGAATGCGTACATGAGAATTAATTAAAATTTTATTACAAGTTGTGACTCCTTAAGCAGATTTGGTTCACTTTATTATTAAATTGATAATTTTACTAAAATATATGTCATATTTGGTATAATGAATGCATTGTCTAATTGGTTTATTACAACTATTGCCTTGTGATCCGAGAGATAGCTTACAAAAATATTTTAGTAATTTCCGAACCTTTTTTTCATCTGCCTCTATATTTTAAAATTATATTCATTTTTACCACTTTGGAACTGTTCTTTATCCCCCATTTTCACTCCAAACTTTTTGTTATCTGAATTTTCATTTTTTTAAAAAATTAAATAATACAATTAGAAATTTAACAAAATAAACAATTTAAAAACAGCAATTAGGAAAAAATACTCATGTCCAATTTATCATTTTTGTAAAATTTCCTTAATTTTATGTTTTATGAAGCTGTTTATCGAATGTGACCCAGATAATATATCAAAGTAGATTAGCAATACTATCTGTTATTCTATTTTTCTCCCAATTTTTTACTTGCATTTTGTAGTGACGTTTCACACTTTTTGGAATCAGATAGCTGCTATCTGACACATCAACTAATTACAGGCATTTAATTGATATTTAATACTCAATGTATTAATAGTATTAAACATGTTGGCCCTTCGCAAAATTTTTCAATCTAATTTGAACTATAAATGACATCTTATTACTGATTTTCAAAGAGGAAAGATATCTAGATGGTATTCCATCCAACAGAATAAATCATATATATATATATATATATATTCGATTTAATCACATATATATAAAAATATACAAGATTTATATTTTAATTTTTTTAAAAAAAATGAATTTAGCATCATTTTACTCTGGAAGAATAGAAAGTATTGTAGGGTGAGATTTAAATTCAGCATTACTAATTCTTTTATTTCTCAATCGCAATTCAAACTCATATTTAATATATTCATTTTTAAAGTCTCATTTATATATATCCTTGTCTTCTGTCCCAAATACCGCCGTCTCTCCTCCTCAAATAGGCCTTGCCATCTTGCACCCGCCCACAAAACACCTCTTTCTCTCTCTCCACCCACACAATGTTGCACTCGTTGTACCCAAGTGATGAAGACGATGACGATGTCATTTTTCTGTGCAGAGAGAGCCCATGGATGCGTGGGAGCGGACCTTCTTGCTGCAGTCCGCTGCCGAAAAAGTTCTCCTGCAGGCCGAAGCATGGCGAACGAGAGAAGGCGCCGCGTGCAGCCACGCCTGGAGAGACGAGCTGCAGTGCAGAAGGTTTGCATCGAGGTATTGGTACTCCTCCTCTTGGACAAGGAAGCAAGCAACTTGATACGCCTACACCATCTCCACGGCCGTGGAGTAATAGAACTCCATCTGATGATGAAACGGTATATAACCTCTTTTTTTTCTATTCTCTTTTTTTTTAATTCTATTGATGACATGCATATTATATATTAAGGTTTCTAGACATAGTACAATAAATAATTAAGTTATTCCACTGAAAAGAAAACAATATTTTTAAATTTTTTTTTTCGTGCACAGGTGTCCAGGGCTATCTTTTGTTAGAAAATTTTGGTACTCGATTATTTTTCCATCCTTTTGGATCATCCGAAAATGATTAGTGTCTCCGACTAGTGCATGACCCATAAATTCCAATAATGTCTTCAAAATTTAAATGAGTTACTAATTTTAACTTTAATTCAATTTGCTTGTCAACTTAGTCAACCCTTTCAATCTCCACATCGGAACTAATTAAATATTAGTTTTTTTACTTTGCTAATTTGAGAAGGGTCCAACAAAACTAAATAAATTGGTATTATTTTTTTCGGTAATTTGAAATTGGTATTAAGGTCATGTATTCGATCGCATACGACATTGTACCTCCATGTGTATGAGGTTGCTTTTTTTTTTACATTTATAAGTAGTTAATTAATAGCTCTTAACACCGTTTCTTTCCTTGATGGAACTCCATGTGTCGGATATATTTTTTTGGGTAAGTACATACATGCTGCCCCGAAATTCATATTCGACGTGTGACAAAATTTAAACTTGAGGATGATACAATATTTTTTTATTCGACTTTGATCAATAATATATGAAATCAATAACTTCAAAAAAAATTTCAATAGTCTAACCAAATATTATAATCTATCATATTATTCTAATAATGAAAAGGATAGAACTAACAAAATAACTATGAAGATTAACTGAACTCAAGCTAGATTTTTATCATGTGCAAATTGTCATATTACGAACATTTATGTCATCAATATCATCACCTATAATTGTTATGATCATCGCATATAAGATTAGAAGCAAGAGAGATAATTTTTTTATGAGCGATGAAACTTAATGTGTAAAAAAAATAATAGAAAATTATATATAAAGACATATAAAGATATTATGATCAATATAAACTTTTTTCTTTATAATACTTGTTCAACTTTACCTTTTCATTACATCATTTTGTCAGGTGTAACAATATCAATCATCAATTTAATGTCAAGAATTTCAATTGCATTGTTATGACGCAATGTCCAATATTCTCTATTCAGTATGTTCAAACTCAATTTAATATTTTACTGAGGATCCAATGTCATTTCTCATTTTACTATTGTTCAAGTTGTTCAATTATAACAATCAATCAATTAGTGACTCTTTAGTCATGAAGGTCATTAATTTTACCCTCGGTGCCCATGAAGACTAGCTAGGTTTGAAATTCAATACTCAATATTAACTGTTCTCAAAGAGAATCTTTTAATTCATCATGTAACACCCCCAAATCAGACCTTGCCACATGGCAATAATCTTGACTTGGAGATGTTACCACACAATATCATTACCTGTAGTTTGACCATTGACTGGTCAACAAAAGGGCCACATCATACAAATACTATTTATGAAAACTAAACATTTCTGCTATATAGAAAATACTCAAGTCTATTCCTTCAATTCCAATAAAAGACTATCATCCAACAATTAAACTGTCAGAGAATACTAAACAATAGAGTTCGTCATTCTCTCTTTAATAAAAACATAAGACTTAATCCTAGACCA
>LTAE01000962.1:52562-69281 GCA_001647135.1 Pontederia paniculata | reverse complement strand
GCCGCCGAGCCTGTGCGTTCTCGGTGGACTCCCAAGCCCGAGCAAATCCTCATCCTCGAATCCATCTTCAACTCCGGGATGGTGAACCCTCCCAAGGACGAGACGGTGAGGATACGCAAACTCCTTGAGAAGTTCGGCGCCGTGGGCGACGCCAACGTCTTCTACTGGTTCCAGAATCGCCGGTCGAGGTCCCGGCGTCGCCAGCGGCAGCTGCAGGCCGGCCTCATGGCTGATCCTAGAGCTGTCACAGCCGGGACAGCGTTCAGCCAGCCGGGGGGTGCAATTATGTATGAACCGGCCTCTTCAAGCTCCTCGTCGAGCAACTCCTCCAACAATTCTTGCGGGGGAAGCTTCTTCCCTTGCTCTTCTTCTGCCTCCTCCTCCTTCGCCACCGGCTTCATGGGTGATGACAGTTCCGACGACCTCTTCTCCATCTCTCGTCAGATGGGCTTCTTGGAGAACACTCAGACTAATCCCTTCCTGTGCTCTACTGATGTCTCACAGTTGCACTACCAACCTGGTTAGTAGTAGTACTACATGGCTTTCTTTTGGATTTGCACCTCTTAGACATGTGCATGACATGCTTCTCTAGATACCTTGGTTCATGAGATTTGTTGGTGGCATGTGACTTGGTGTCAGTATGGCTTCCATAAAATGAAGCACAGATCCACTTAGTATACTTAGAGTTTGTATTATTTATTTTTTTAATTACTTCTTTTTTTTCTTCAGATGATAATTTTTTTGATATCTTCTCAGTAATTTGCTAATTATGTCACTATTCACTTTCAGACAAGATTTGTTAGTTGATTTATTGATTGATTATGATATGAAGTGTATTTTTGAATATAAATGATACTTTATGTATGTATCATGCACTAATACGGCTTATAATTGTTTGTCTAGATAGATCTATACTTCAATGTTTATGAATTCACCTAAATTGGGACGCCAATCTCACATGCAGATAAAATTGTGTCAAAAACCAGAGAAAAGAACTCCATGAAATATTCTTGTTTTCCATTTACTTTAAGGTAAAGGATAATAAAGAGAGACTTCAAAGCCTGATTAGGTCCTTTTCTTTTTTCGATCACTTAGATAAATGTGCTCAACCTGTGTGAAGCTTTCTTTCTTTGATTTTTGGAAACTAAAGTTTATGAAACAAAATAAGTGTAGCTTATCAAGCATATGTTAATTAATTGTAGACAAAGTTCTTAGTCAGATTCTCTTCAAAATGCCCTGCATGTTCTCCATGACTAAATTATGCAAGCTGTGCAATTAAGATCAAATTCCCTTATGAATGACAATTATTTTTTTTATCACATGATACATTCTTATGGATTCAGGAACCATTACTGTGTTTATCAATGGGATTGCTTCTGAGGTTCCAAGTTGTCCTATAGACTTGAGGGCTATGTTTGGTCCAGATGTGATGCTTGTCCATTCCTCTGGACAGATCATTCCAGTAAATGAATATGGAATGTTAATGCAGAATTTGCAGATGGGTGAAAGTTACTTCTTGGTGAGCAATTAAACTCTCTCTCTCTCTCTCTCTCTCTCTCTCTCTCTCTCTCTCTCTATCTATCTATCTATCTCTCTCTATAGTGCACTCCAGTGATCATTAGACATATCGGAGAATTTTGATTCATTAAACCGTTTTTTATTCTTTACAGATTTCTGCACCCACCTAAGTTCAATTTGCTTTGATGATCGAAGATGGATGTCATCAATACTGGATAGAAGGCTGCTTTGATTTGAATCCAAAAGATGCTGCTTGCAGTCCAACACATGAAGAGTCACTGTCATTTTATGTTGATTTATGTTTGGTTAGCTATGTTGTAACCTTGCAATTCTTGTTGCTCTTGTTATCTGTCATGGTTGTTAAGATTCTTAGCTGAACTTAATGTTTTCATATCATGGAAATTAAGAGGATTGATTGGGGATATTTATGATGTTACAACTCTGCTAGACTTCAGCACTATAATTTTCTAATGGCCTTTGGATTAACTTAGTATTACCTAAAATATAATGATGAATGATGCTCACCTAATCACTTAATGAATTTCTTTGTTCTCCTATAACCATAAATTAAGAGAGACCACCAATAAACATTTATAATTAGCTAGATTGTGAACACGATAGTTGATGATAAGTGGAAATTAGTCCTAAGGATAAATCAAGAATTGCAAGCCAACATATATAATTGATATCTAAACTGAGAATTAACAAATATTTTTTTCAATTGTAGTCCATTTTAAAACAAAAAAAAACGCACTCCTCCAAGCTATGCATTTACTTCAGAATCAAGAAGAAACCCCATAATTAGTAGTGTATTTTGCTTAGGTTTTCTGATCAAGTGTCCTACATAATTGATCATATTAATATATATTTAATTATGATCAGGATAGTTTTCTGTTTAAAATTTAACAAACTTCACTGATAAGTTCAGATTTTCTTTCACTTGTTCAATCTCCTTCTGATCTTCGAAAAGTAAATGTACCTTGAACTTTGATGAATTATAAAGAAATATGGGCAAAAACTTATGAGAAAGAAGAAATTTGAAAATTAAGGATAAAGTCCCTCGAATTAGAACTCAATTATCAAACAAAGGAGTGTTGTGTACCATAACACAATCTGATCTAGTATTAAAAAAGTCTTATGACAATAACATAAACAAACTAGAAATGTACTTATATAAATCATCGAGGAGGTCATACGGGGCATCTCATAAAATATATACATAAAAAAAGATAATACTTCAAATTTATGGAAAATTTATTGTACTATTGGCTTCATGGATTGCATGCTTTGTTACCCTCAAAGTTATCAAAATTATGAGTTACATTGCAAATCAATCATAATGTTATTAATCCTCTATGGATATCTAACTATTCTTGATATGAAAAGTCCATGCATGCAATAGTGATGGTGATTCCCTAGCTTCAACAGGAATTACTAAATCAAAGTCTCCAAGTATTTAATTTTACAAAGTAAACTATCCTTAGCATTTAATCAGGAAGGATGCCACCCATAATCTTTTGGCTCATAAAAGATCCATGAGAGCTTAATTTGAACCAGAAGTTTGAAGGTTGTGCTATCATATATCAAACCCTAATATAAATGTTGGGGTCCCTCATAAGGACAATGAATTCAAGCATACATATGAGTTGGTCATTGTTTGTATGGAGCAGAAGGAAGATTCCTCATATTGCATGCTTGATTGATTAAATTTATAGTCAACACAGGGAGCATATAGGGTATTAATTTCCTTATTGGATTGGATTGCTTGAGTCAAATTTGGAAATCCAATCTTTGATTGAGAGTTTGTCATGAGAAAATTTTACTGTTTTGGAGAAATAGGAATTAAACTAACATGCATCCGGTCCATCAAACGCCTACTAACAAATCTGAAATGAATTAAACTTTATAGCTGGCATGCATATTGACTATGCATATATGATTTGGATGTTCATGGACGGATATGAAATGAATGAGAAATACTAGAGCCGGCTTCCTTGGGTATTGAGCACAGGTTTCCTTGAGAACTGATCCTTATCAATGTGCAACTTCTTGGGCTTAGCTAGAAAACATTGCATTCCGAATTCACAGCAGTTACACTCTACTTTTATGTAAAGTAACAAGCAGTATAAGAAATAGATTCCACTTCCAACTCACTGCAACTTGCTTGGATTCATGGGAAAACTTCTTGGAGGACTCAAGTTTTTTATTTGCATTTGTCCAGTTCAAGCCAATGAATGGTGCCCCTCAGGCACTGCCTCATCACCCAGTATATACTGCAACCCATCATGATTAATTTTTGTGCCAAAGATCTTCCAATTAAGGCACATAGATCCTCGCAATCAAACTTAGTTCCGTCAATGCACGCGCACTAAATCCATAGTTTTAATTTAATACCAGAATGGAGGATCTTTCTTGACATGAATCTATTGATGTCAATTGGCCAGTTCTATGTCAGTCCATGGATATGCAAAAACTATGTCAGTCCATGGTGAGTTCTAAAGTGAAATTAATTATTTCTGAAGCTTGAAATTAAGATTTCCTACTTCAAAAGAAAATAAAAGATCTAAATCCGTCCCAAAAAGAAAAATCCAACAGGCAGCCTTCGGATTCCAGTGGAGCTGTAATTAGATGGAGTAAGCTCTGATGGAATTAAAAGGAGTACTCATCTCCCAGTCAGGTGGATTCTTTCTGTTCTTGGTTCCTCGTTGTAAGCCAACTACGGAAACCGGCTATTGTTGGTCTTAGTTAAATAAGCTTGTTGATCTTATGGAACTAATTTTACCAGTCAAAATAGCTGGATGTTGTCTCGGAGATGATTCCACACTGTGGTTTGTTTACTGCTATCGATCCACACAGTGATGCAGCAATTGCCACCAGGTGCTGTCGACGCTGTTCGTTCACTGTGCAATTGATTAGCAATATCCATGTAACCAGACATGCATGCCTTGATGCAGAAGCTGATAAGACTTATGCAGTTTATAGTAATGGAGCTTTCCGGGCATCTGGAAGTTCCAACACGATATGTGGCGACGTGTGTTTAAAGTGCACAGCAGAAGATTGATGAGACAGACAGACACGCTTGCGCGCGTGCACAGAGAGAGAGAGAGAGAGAGAGAGAGAGAGAGAGAGAGAGAGAGCATTGAATCAATGTAAGGAATCATTTCATTTCTTTGCAAATCAAGCAACTAAAGTTTTAACTAAATTTACAGTGCAAAACACAGCAAATAAAAAATGCTCTATATTTTTGCCGATTTATATCAATGACAATATTATGTGATATTTTAGTTTATGAATTAACATCAATCAAATATTATATATTTTAATTTTATCATTTATGACTTATATGAGTTTTGTTATTTATTCACCTGACTTCTATATTAATTCAGTAACTTTAAACTATTCAAAACATTAATTTGAAAAAAAAAATCTATATCAGGTTGGATTAATTTTTTAGGTTTTTCATTTTTCGATTACACCCATAGATGAAAAAATGTATATGTCCTGAACTGATGTCTTCCTAGTAAAAGTTTTCAATAATAACATTACTAAGTTTATCCACTAAGAAGCCTCCATTCTGTCAACATGATCCTAAAACTGAAACTGATGTCTTCCTAGTAAAAGTTTCCAATAAGAACATTACTAGGTTTATCCACTAAGAAGCCTCTATTCTGTCAACAGAATGTATATGCTCCAAAAACTGAACGAAAACAGAGCCCAAAGATAAATGTACATGATGATGGCAGGTTCAGCTAAAGTTGAAAAGATTTGTGTCAAATAGACGATTCATATCTTGGCACTACACCACCAGCCACTCTGTTCTAACATCAAGTTCCAAAAAGTGCAGAAAGCTAATACTGTTTATAGCAAATGCATTTTAACACAGGACTCGAGGACACTACCAACATTGCAAATGCATATTCATCAATAAGAAGTAATAATAAAAAACAAACTAGAATTTCAGAACATGCCGATAAGAATTGTAGAATTTGAAGACTAATATCTTATTTCGCAATACAGAATCATCAACATTTAGTTACATTTCAACAATATAGCTTAAACTCATTCAACTTCAACTACCATCCTTCTTCAAAAATAAATAAAACCCTACAAAAATCTCAAGTTTACAACAAATATAAAGGTTCAAGGTTTTCAGACCTTTCAGCTTCGAGCCTATCTCTCACATTCAACGGCTATATACTGAATTTTGTGTTTTATTGTCACATTTCCTGATCACGGTCCAGGAGAGGCAGCAGATGTGCTTATTATTTCAAATGAAAGTTGTAGACTATGCTTGCTTTTTATCTACTATTTACAACATGAAATACTGAAGTTCCTCAGAAATCTTTGCCCTGCACTTTCCTGTGAAATCTTCTGTCCGGGACTCCAGCGCGCATAACCAAATCTACAGTAGTTTACTTGTAACCACATATATGAAAGACTTCAATAAGAAAACCAGAAATATATGCAACCTGAGAGTTAATTGCTGCTTTTGCCGCGAACCAGAATCCCCAAGTCTTCTGAACAAGCTCATTATGTGCTCTCCTGAAAGGTCTGAGACCGCGAAAGTGCAGCAGGATTAGCATGTAATACCTGTGCAGCATCTGATGTTTGTGCCTCTTTTACACCCTTGGACTGGAAAGATTTGAAGATGCCACCTTCATCAGGCTTTATACCAAGGGTAGACCATATTGAACTCTTCGCCGCCTCTTCTGGATCATCTATCCTAAGGGTTTTAGGAACCCAAAGTGACTTCTCTGTCTTCTCCTCCCCTTGTAAACTGGCATCTCTAGAATGCTTACCCAACGTCGGAGAACTATTTCCAGAACATCCACTATTACTTGTTGATGATGTTGGAGAGGTACCACCATTAGATCCAACCCATGGCATATTCCATGATCCATTAGGCCAGCTTGACAAGCAGCCCCAATAGGAAGCTGGCATAAAAGGAAAAGGAATTGCTGGAGGACAAAATGCTGGAGGTGCCACCCAAGGAACTGGATTTGGGGGACAGCTTTCTGGTCTATAAACAAGATCAGATGGGCATCTAGCTGCTGTCATGGAAGCAATATTATTCCATCCTGGATTCCATGGGTAAGGCCAAGGAGCAGCACCATAATATTGGAAATGCTGAAGGGGTGTTACTCCATTGCAATGGCTCTGTGTGTCATTCTGTTGAATCTGCTCCACATTAAGTGCATTAGTATGAAATCCATTTTCCACACCATTGGATGCAGTTACAGAAGAAGCACATGAAGGTTCCTCTTTATTCTCTCTAGCTATAACAGAGTTGAAATCGCCATTCCTCTTTTGATCTCTGATGTTGAGTACAGAAGCCATAGACTGACAAAGAGGTAGTTCTGGTCCAAATTTAAGAACTGTGCCATTTGATGTTAATGGCCTTGAAGTTGAAACTCCACAGGAAACAGCCTGATGACGAGCCAAATCTGGATTATCTAGCTTAGGTGATGGCAGCCCTTCTGATGGCATCATAATGTGACGATACTGTGATGAAGATTGCTTACTTCTACGCCTACCAGCACCCACAGGCACATTCCTCATTGTGCCACCAGCAGTCCAATATCTCTGACAATTCTTACAAAAGTGTCTTGGTTGGTTGATGTTGTAATTATTGTAATAACAGAATTTTGTGTTCATACTATTGCAGCGAGGACAAGGTAGAATTTTATCTGGCTTCTTAAGGACCTTTTCTTGTACTTGACCATCAGTCTCAGCCTTGCTGGGCTCAGCTTTAACTTTTGGTGCTGCTTCGTGATCATCTTCATTAATACTGCTCAAACTAGATGAACTAATTTGTGTACTCTCTTTCCCATTGTCAGAGTCTGCAACAACATTCAGATTTTTAACTTCCATCCCAGCTCCATTTTCGTCCGTGTCCTAGGAAATAATACAAAAAAGCAGATGTCAAGTAGCATCCTTTAGAAATCATATATGAAAATGATGATCCTACAAATATAATTTCTCAGCAAACTATCTTTGTCCTGTCTAGATAAGATCTAAATGACAGTCTTTTTTATTTTCTTGAGAAGATGACGGTCTATTATTGAGCATTTATTACACCAAGTTTAATACATCTTTCCTCAATATCTTTTTTTATTGACATCTTGGACTTATTTTGATATCTTTCCATCAGGGATCTCATTATAGAAGTGAATATCAATTATTTCATCAGTTTTATGCCTAATTTCCAGATGCAAGAGGCCGTATAAAGAGAACATGTAACGACAATTAAAAAAATCACACAATGATCATCATTCCATTGGGTTATGCATGAACCTTGTTTAATTAGATGTGCTACCAACAATCCTAAAAGATTAAGCCGATAGGAAGAGAGACATCTTTATATTTTATATTCTTAACACTCCCCCTCACGTGTGGTCGTTGACAACTTTGATCTAGCACAAAGCCTAACATGTGAACACCTAAGAGAGAAAATTAATTTTTAATATGAGCGACATTAAGGTTTGAACTCAAGACCTTTGTCTTTGATATCATGTTAAATTAGATGATCACCCGTTCCATTGGGTTATGCATGAACCTAAACAGATGACGTGAAAAGACTTTAAAATGATATTTTTTTAGAGTGCTTAAAAACCATATCTTCACTCCCTGGCATCTCATCTTCAATAAAATCAAGCCCAAATAACCTACTAAATGTGCTCAAGTTTCATGAACCAAATTTTTCTATGGTTCATATGATCATCTTTTGCCGTGTTATCCTAATATCCCGAAAGCTATTACCTTCTTACTAAACCTATTTGAGGTACAGAGCATAGAGACTTGAACCGCTCCCAACTAAAATTTTCAGAAATGCACTGGATAAATAATCCCTAAAAAGAGAGAACACTTTGATATAACTTTTCTCATTTCTTAGGTGCCATCATCCTAATCACACTTAAATCAAATCTAGGAGTAACACAGCAGGCAATGAACACTAAACTTCTTCTCTCTGTATATTCAGATCAATTCTTTCGGCTTTGGTCCTTGAATGAAGCCCAAAAGACACAGGCTAACAGACAACAAAGTTTAAGATGAAAGAAACAAAAGATACAATAAAGGTAGATGCCACGACAAGAGAAATGTGGGCAATTAAGTCATCATGGAGCTCAATACGATTGTTTTCTTTTGATTTCCTGATTCGACAAGTTGGTTTCTGGACCCCTATTGATGAGAAATTGTCTTAAAATACCAGGAAACTTCACTTTAAACTCAGGATTCTCAAACATGGGGTGAAAGACGATTTATGATTGACCTTCATAGGCTATATTTTTATCCAAAACATAGATCTCTCCTAACCAGGAGATGAATACCGTCAGAGTTCAGGGGGTGTCATCAATCACTAGTTTAACAAATATGAGTATTTCTACAACTGAAATTCATAGGGTGAACAAAGGAACAAAATCTTATTTTCTCACCATAATTTTCAAGAAATAATAAGAAAAACAATGCTCCAGATTTTCCCTCGAGAAAACGTGAAACACATCAAAGAAAGGACTGGAAGCCTACATTATCACCATAGACTTCTCAAAATTTGCAATTTGGTTTCTCCATCAGATGATCTTAAAGGAATTAGTGAGATAATTTCAAAAGAACATTTTGCATCCTTCTCTTCTACCTAGAGATCTCTAGCAAAATTATAATAATGAGCATCAAACTAGTGTGCTTGTATCTGTTCTTTTATTCAAATTCGAACAGTCCCTATAGATTTTTGGATGAAGCAAAACTTTGGATAAACTATAAGCATCTTCTCAAACTAGTGTTAAAAAAGGATCGCCTGTGATACAAACTTTGAAGGGCACACAGACTTTTGTAAAGACAGTTTCTCCTAACTATACTTCACCCGAAACTTCAAGTGAATGATATTTAACATGTCATCTCGGATTTTTCATTTCCCTTTCCTTAGCAGTCATCAATTACCAGTTTATGCTTCTGAAAATGGAGTTAGACAATGATGAAACATTAAACTGACGAGACCAAATTGAAACATATGCACGTAAACCGAAGAGTGAAAACAATCTATGTTTTTCAACAAGCAAAAGGATGAATATCAAAACGAAAACCATGCAAATTACAAGTGTGTATAAAAGCGAAAAAAGAAAAAGCACTCAAATGGATGTAGAACCATTCACAGGAAACTGTCTCCCCCCTCCCCTACCCTCCACCACTCACTCATAAAAGTCACGTTCTTGCATTTATAATCATTTAAACAAGAGAGTACCGAGAGAAAGAAGTTCAATAGCATCAAAAGTTACATTTGATTTTCTTCATTCTAAAAACACATAAAATATTTTTTTAAAATTATATTATTATAAAAAATATTATACATATTATTAGCAATACTACTATCCTATACATACATATAGTAGTAATTTAATTTTAATTTAAGTTGAACCAGCCCAAAAAATATAGGTGATAACATGATTAATGTGCAATATGAACATACATTAGTAATACACAATTATTCCTGACTATGCATTATAATACAACATACACTACTAGCTTCTTTTTACTCTTTTAACTTTCTCTCTTCAAAAACCATCACTTCTCTGCCACGGTGAAGTAAAAAAAGAATGAACAAAGAAATGAACCAACATTGTAGGATCAGTAGGATTGCACAATCTTGATCCAGACACAATCTCATGAAATTGATCTCAATCTTGAGATCAGGATTGCGAAACCCTGGTAGGATCGCACGAACTTGCGATATTGACAACCTTGCATGTAGGAACAAAGGATTCTAATGTAGCTTCTAGCAAAGATATTAAAACTCGAAAGAAGATATATAAGGCAACCCCATTCCTAATTTCTCCTCCCCTTCTGAAATGTTAAAAGAGGAATCTAAGGCCGCCAAACAGCTACATTTCTTCTTTCAAAAAATTTACAAAGCAAGGTACAATGTTTTGAGAATTATTTTCAAACTCATAAATTGAGTTCAATTTATGAGTTTGACGTCATTTCTCAAACAATTGTACCTTGATTTGCCAAAGGCTGCTAGTGACAAAGGGAAAAGCCGTCCTACCATGTCCCCTACTTGAGAACAGCAAGAGGAAACCATACCAAGAGATTAAAAGAAAAGTGAGGAGGAAGAGAACTAATGAAATGAGTGGTAATCAGAGTGGTAGTAGTGACTAGTGTGACCAGCAACATAAAAGATAACAAAGGGAGATGGGAAGGCAGTCACTAGTGCATCAACATATGTTTTTTTTGTTACGATACAAGAATACAAGTCTCTTTGGTAGGAGTGCTAGATGTGCCACGATCACATTCTGTCTACTTACTACGACCCAACATGTGGTGAGTTTATGTTTAACTCAAACACGGAATCCCCTCATCACATTTGATTTTAACAACACTAGTTTTGAGACATGATTAAGTGGTTTCTATTTTTAAATGAATCCAACCAAGGAAAGTTCTTAATGTTGCCTTAGACATCATGAATGAGTTTAATTTCCAAAAAATTATAAAAAATAAAAAAAATTATATCTTCCAATATTACAAAATTATTTCATGTTTGAGAGATTTTACAAAATTAGTTTATCTTCTAACATTAAAAAACATTAAATATTTGAATTTGTTGTTTTCTATACTTCTACAAGATATTGAAGATTTTCTATAATAATTTCCAAGGAACAAAATCGTAATAATAGGGTATGAAGATATAAAAAGACACTTCTGCAAAAGCGACTTAATAGTTTTGTCAATTCCATGAAAAATTTGTCTCTACAGGGCCTAATATGTGGTTTTCCCAGAACAATCCAAACTTAACCGAGTGCATAATAAACAAGATTTAGTTTTTTTTTCCATTCTGAGTACTATCAAAGAGCAGAAAAATAAATCAGAGAAACTAGAAGGAATCTAACTTGAATACATGAATTTCCAGGTTCACTGATATATCAAATCACAAACAAATTTAAGCAGAAATAGAAGACCCGATTGGAAACCAAATACAATAAAAAGGACAAGGAACTAAATATAACTGGTTACTAGCATCAATCAAGAAAAAAAAAACTCCACTTTTCTTTCCTTTTTCAACGGAAACACTGCCCAAATTTATAGTAAGAACGCAAAAGAAAGTCACGAATCCTGCTGTTAAAACAGGTCAAACAACAAATTAAGTAAGAAATCAATTAAAGGACCACAGAAAATATATGAACTATTTTTTGCCTCTATCCGCTCTCAAAAGCAACTTACAAGCTCCAAAACAACATGAAATCCCACAACGAGTAAAACTCTGTAGCAAAAAATTCATCGGTTTCAACAGAAACAAACTTGAAAACCATCCGAAAGCAAGGTACTCGTGCATAACTAAACCCATCGCCCTTCTATAAAAAACAAATAAAAAATCAACCTTTCTTCAACCCAGCGAAGAAATCGGTTCTCAAACGCAATAAAAGCCACCAAAACAATCCAAAACACATGAACGAAAAAACCGCCTAGATTATTAATCAAAGTATCAAACACCACAAAAAGAACCAATATTTCTGCCATAAACACCGCTCACCTCCACGTCTTCCATATCCTCCATCGCCGAAACCGCAGCATCGGAGCCGGAGACCGCCGCCGCCGCTTCCTCCCCCGCCTCCTCCAGCGCCGCTTCGGGCCTCTCCGCCGGGGCCCCGGGCGGGTGAGCGTCCGGCAAGGGGATGGTTCTTCCGAAGAGCTTGATCGCCGGATCCTTCGTTGCTTCAGACATCGAACGAGATCGAATCGAATCGCATGCAATCGAACGCAGAGAGGGAGAGAGAGAAAAATAGGAGAGAGAGAGAGAGAGCAAGAACAAAAGGGAAAGAAATGGAGAAAAAGGTGGGAGGAGTAAGAAAAAGAAACGAAGGGGTGCGACCGGAAGTAGCCGGTCGACCAAGTGCCAGCGTGGCGTCCGAGTCGGCGGGCCCGAGAAATCTCAGCCACGAGAACTCGTGGCTCAGGATATGGATGCTGACGTCAGCGTGAGGACATAAAAAAGCGGCAGGAAAAAAGAAACCCCCTAAAAATAACAAGGACGAAGAAAAGTTTGGGGGAAAAAGTTTGCTAAAAGGAAAGCGGTAGACCGTAGTTGGTAAAAGTCATGGTCTACGTGTATTATGTGTATATATAATAATAATAATAATAATAATAAAGTTAAGAATAATTCTTGTGGATTTTTTCGTATTAATAAATTATTATCAGTATGCTCGTCTGAATAAGATATAAAAAAAAAAGATATTGGGATTCATAAGATAACATTAAAGTTGGACCCTTAATAAAAAAATTAAGTAAAAGAAATGATAAAAAAAACTATTTGTAACATTCTATATGTAAATATAGAGATGCAAAAAAAATAGTAAATAAATTGCATATCCATGAATCCCAAAAGAAAAAGATAATGCTAAGATTCATTGCAAATCAGCACATAATTCATAATCATGTAAATGTATTTTATCCTCAACTCATATTAGGAGTATTTTCAGAAAATGTCTTTTTTTTATTAGGACAATCTTTTTTAAGTATTTTGTTATGGTTTTTCTAGACATTGGATAATTTGAAACATCAAATGGATCCCTAGCATTTTGCTTGGTCAGACTCAGCATGACTGAGTCAAGAAGAATCTAAAGTATCAATCAAGGTCTCATGCTTATATTTTTGCCTAAAAGGCGCCCCTAGTTTTATTCCCTTTTGACTATGAGGAAGCTCATATGCTATAAGCAAGAATTGAAGGAAAAAAATGAAAATAAAAGAAAAGATTCCTATAAGAATTCAGGTCGAGATTTCTTGTAAATTCATATTATTAGAGATACAATATTATGCATATTATAAAGTTGCTAAAAAACTTATGACTATTTCTAGTTATATTCCATAAAAATGATGCCAGTTTTTTTTTCCCATAAGATGAAGGTCCATGCTTAGAAAGGAAAACATAAAACATAATAACATTAAAAAACTTTATTATGATTTCAATAGTTTAAAATGCTCACTTACTCCCAAAAGAAATTATTGAATCTCCATAGTCAAACTGGGGTGAGATATTGTGTGATGAAATTTAATGAAAAAAAAATCACTACAAATATTTTTTTTTCATTTTTTCTTGAAGAAATTTTAATCACATAGACAAAAAAATGAACAGTTTCTTATAAAATGGTTGAGATGTAATACAAAAAAAATCATATTATATCTTAATTACAAAAGTTATTTGCTTGATTTTAAGTTGAAAATAATAATTTAAAAAAATATTTAATAAAATGGTCCAGAGTTGTAATTAATAACGTAAAAAGAACTCTGCCGTGAAACTGACAACTGGCGACGGCCGGTCTCCGTTCGGATGACGTGGGACCACGCCGAAAGGCAAAGCGCAAAAGGCACCGCAGCCGTTAGCTCTGTTAAAAATGTATGTTACCTTAAAAACAAATTTTAAAAAAAAACTAGAGAAATTAAATGTTACAGATAACGCCAACGGCAGCTCCTGCGCCACTCTTCACGTGCTCTCGACCAATGGCGTTTCGGCAACTGCCGAACTGGACACGTGGCGGGCCCTTAGAGGGCCCAAGTACTCTGCTTACTGACACGTGGCAGTGTGTCGAAAAGGGTATAACGTCAGTGAGATAAATAATAATTATTATTATTATTATTGTTATTATTTTGTTAAAGGGTAAAAAAAGAAAAAAAAGTGGTCGCTTTCCGAAAAGGAAAGAACCTTTTCCGCTTTTCTACGGACCTTTGTTTTCTTCTTTTTTGTCCATTTTTGAGATTTTTTTTCCTTTTTGTGGGGTCGTCTGAAAAGAATTAGTGGGTTGCTTAATATGTACTTTCCTCTTTTCCAAATTAATTAATTATATTAGTGTTTTAACGAGTTTATTTTTCTTGAAAGATGTTTGGTTACTTACGTTTTGTTATCTCAAATCGAATTATTAAAGAAAGTGTTAATATCGGAAAAACATAATAGGTTATTTATAAAAAAATTATATGTTCCTAGTGTGGTATCAATAAATAAGTTACGCCCGATATAAGTAGCATAATGCACATAGTATGATGCGTAATAATAGGCAATTATTATTATTTATTAGAGTTATTTTTATTTTCTTCAATTGAGCTATCATAAAATTTTATATCTACTTTTAAATTATAAAATTAAATAAAATAAATACTTTTTTTATTGATAATTTTATCTTTTATTTAAATTATTTTAATTTATTAAATTATCAATTTATATTTTTTTCTCTCTTTCTCTTTTATCTCCACGCAGATGCTCGTAAAGAGGAAAGTGAGAAAAAGAGAATGAGAGATAGAAAGAGAGAATATAGAGGATAAAATATTATTTAATTAGGAGAATAAATTAATAATTTAATAAGTTAAAATAATTTGAGTAAATTTAAAATTAGATGATTAAAAAAATTGATTAATCGAAAAAATTAAATATACTTTTACTCGATTTTATAATTTAGAGGTCCATATAAAATTTCGTGATAGTTAAAAAGAAAAATTAGAATAAAGTTTTCAATCATGTCAAAAATGTTGATAATAAAAAATGGTATTTCTCATTTAAATATAAGTATTTGATTTATTCATTATTTTGTTTTATTAACCGTTAAGCAAGAGAGTTTCACACATTATTACTGGTATTGAATTTTATTTCTGTCATATTTAAAAATTAAAATTACTTTTTTTTTATATTTGATCAATAGTATAAATTAAATCCGATGATCTGCTTAAGTAACCTATCAACAAGACTGTTAAATAAACTTCATTTTTCTAATAAAAAATAATAAATATCACTTATAAAAGTCAAACCCACATGTAATAAAGAAACAAACTCGTAACTTTTAAATTTATAGGTTGAAGTATGCGTTTATCTTGTTCACAAATTACTAATGAATTACTTGTTTCATTTATGTTCTTTATTTAACTCTAATTTAAACAATCACTGAAATAATATCATATCTCAAATTCTCAGTAATATCGTATTATAGTAGTAATTCAATAAATCACATTATTGTTATGAAACAATATTAATAAAAATGCTCTTAAAATTTTTTTAAGCTAATAATGTATAAATTGCCGGATATAAATAAAAAAAATATTAAATAGAGTATGGATATAAGAAAAGTTTTGAGAGGTCTCTTGGAAGGAAAGCTTTGTAAAAAAAAATCTACATATTTTAGGAAGACACATTTTACACAAGCTATTGTCAATAATTCGTGTTACCACATAAACTAAAATTATCCATAGTTTATTTCAATAAAATGTAGTTACAAAAAAGGGCTTTAAACATTTTAAATAAAATAATTGATAAGTTAGTAGTATTATCAACTAAGGCTTAAAAGCCTACATTCATCTAATGAATATGATGAATACATGAAATATATCATAAAAACTTGTCTATAATCTACATACAGAGAGAAAAAATTAAACCCACCCAAAAACTAGTTAATAACAAAAAAAATAATTAACAATGACCATGACATCACAGGTTAGAATAGAACTTTGTTTTCCCTAAACGTGGCCACTTGTAATTGACGAGATTGAGATGATATATTTATGTAATCCCCTTTGTACCTACACTCATATATAAGTATAAAAATATACACAGGATCTTTCATGGCACATCTTTTTTCCTTTATATTATAAACAGATCAACATCAAATAAAATGAGTAAAAAAAATTCAATTCCTGGGGACGAAGCCCACTGTTAAAAGAGTCCACTGATACCTTTTTGTTACACAACAATATCAAGTGTTTCTATAATATTTTTTTCGAAATTTTGCTGTTAAATAAAAAAATAAATGAAATTGCTCTTAACTAATTAAAAGATCATATATTTTAATTGAAAATGTGACTTGTTTAAAACTAAGGCTTTGTTTGGGAACTAATTAATGGAGGGGTGGTATGAGATAGTGAAGTATAGGGTGGGGGTGGTGGAGTGTGGTGAAGTGTGGTGGATTATTATTAAACTCGTGTTTGGATAAAATTTTATGGTGGTGGATGAGTTAAACTAAATCATGACATATTTGAATAATTTAAATAAAAGTCATTTATACCTTTTATTATATATTATTATTTATGATCCTTAATAAATATATTATTATTATATATTTATTTAATTTATTATAGTATTTATACATTTATTATTATTTGTATTTTTATATATTTTTCTCTTATCTTTAGTATTATTTTTCTCTCAAATGTATTTTGTTTCTTTCACAATTTTTTTAT
>LTAE01000962.1:3905-52141 GCA_001647135.1 Pontederia paniculata | reverse complement strand
ATAACATTTTTTGTAAAAAAAATTGAACACTGTTCATTTATACATAAAATATCGTTGCGCTACATTTTTTTTTCATATATATATATATATATATATATATATATATATATATATTAATCTTCATTAATGAATAAGAAGAAATGTATAGCTGTAGGCCATATACTCACATGGATAGCTACTTGTCCACTACTTGAGAGTATCTAAATTGTGGATGGTATTCCAAGTTGCCTAGATACATGATCTGTTATACTGCAAATGTTTACATGTAAACTGGAAATAGGTGTACCTACACCTAAACTATTACTTTTTAGTTAATTAAGACATTGTGCTAGATATATGAGTTCATTTTCAGAATAAATTAGAATATATATAATATATATGTGCCACATGCTTAAAGAGACAATTAATATGACAGCCAAATTTGTGCAAAAAGAAATATTACCTTTGACCTTTCTTTTTTTTCTTTTATGAGGCCACATTTGGACAAGTTCCTTAAAGGTTTCTTTCTTCAGCTTTTTCAAACCATGCAATGCATGGATCATATCAGTTTTGAAGCATCCTCTCTTCCACGGAAGCCATGTAGGCCCCCTTGTCTCCATCAGTTATTCAATTGCTAGGAACAGCTGAGTTTTTTTGGCATTCATGTCCCTCACAGATTTTTTCCATCAGAACAAGTGGATCTGACTGCACAACAAATAGGGGCCATGTATATATCCTTTCACAGAATATCTAAAATACCAAATTTCAAATTCATATTCGGCTAATTAATCGTCATATCTATTGTAAACCAATATGGCTTTAAGTTAGTTGTTATTTTATCCTTTTTTTTTAATCCATTGTGAAAGAAACTTGTTGATAAATGAAAGTCGTGTAAATCTAAGGATTACATATAAATAATATTTTCTTCTTCAAAATTGTGTGTTTAGTTTGGTGTAATAGGTGGTAATTAAAATTTTAATTATCGTAAATATAATTCTCGTGTTTAATTTGATGTAAATATGACTATATCAAGTAATTGTATTTACTGCATAGAAAGTTGTACCGAAAATACAATTACATGTCAATATATTTATATCAGAAATAAAAAATAAATAAATTTAAATTTACCTTATATTTTATTTATTTATTTATTTATTATTATATAATAATATTTTATTTTAATTAAACAACATTCATTAAATTTTTAACTTCAACCAAACAACGTAATTCATTTTTTAGAATCTTATTTACATCTATCCAAACTTAGAAAAAATAACTCCTATAAATATAAATCATATTAAAATTTTCAACTACAATCATTTATATTCCGAAATTATAATTATGTCAAGCCAAACTATCCTTATAACATTTTAAGGCAAAAGACAGATTAAAAAATTTCCATCACTCGTACATTTATATAGCTTGAAAAATATCATGGTACCTCTTGATGAATAAGTAATATCCATATACCTAATGGATAATTTATGTGGTCTCCAATATCCATGGAAGCTAATGACTACACACCGCTCTTACATGCATCACACATCTCCCTCAACTTTGTTTGTTCAACTGCCCCATCATCTATGGAAGACTTTCTTCCCCCTGATGATATATAGCATCCATGGAAGATTTATATCATGACTCCTAAGAACTTTTGTCAGAATTCTCTTCCACTAGCCCATCACTTTTGTCTCTCATCACAACTTGTTATTATTGCACAAGGTGCGAAATATAATTTCTTATATGCACACTTGCTGAACAATTCCAAGAGTGTTGGGATTATTCTAATTCAGTTTCCCATGCACTTCTTATTATGATTGATAATTTGAGGAGGAGGAGGAGAGAACATCATCATGTATAATTGTTGCTCCCTGTATAGTTGTGTTTCTTGTCTAGTTGTCATGTCCCCTTATATTTGCCCCGGTCACATATACTTGTGACCATGCTCTATTTTCTTGTTCTTTTCAAGGAAATATTAATATCTTTGCACGTTCACAACATATCCGTGCTCTATTTTTTTTTACAAGGAACAACATATGTATTAATTTTACTAGTCGTACAATAATTATAATTATGAGATCGTAATGATAATTGCTCATAAATTTGCAAAATTCAAATGAGCCTCATCTTAATTGCATTTTTCCACAATTCATGGCATCTCCTTTTGGGCTTAATCCAATCATTTTTTGTTTGTAGTAATGTCAAAATGTCTAGATGTGTATTAGAGCATTAAAGTTTTCTCCTCTTTGAAGTAATGACTATTTTTACAAATTCAATTTTTAACTTTTTCTTTAAATCTCAATCCTACTACCATTTGATTTTTCATTTAAGATAACCAAAAAAAAGAAAGAGAAAGAAATTGAAAAGATGTGTTGATGGCATAATGTGTTTACATTGCTCAATGACGATGACATGGCGAATAAGATCTCCATGAAGGGGCATAACAACAACAGTGGCCACACCTTTTATGTGGCGTGCTTCCTCCACTCTCCACCAGACGTTGGGAAACAGAGAAGAGATCTTATACTCCAAACAACTCCTCGTCCATGGAAGTAGGGAGTTGGGGGGCATCGCACCCAAAAGATCTCTCTCCTTTCTCTCGAGTCACAGCGTCCACAAGACAAGAAGAGTTAGTCCCCATGTCAATGAACATCACTTCAACCACCCGACGGGGAAATTCGGACCCGGTTCAAAGAAAAAATATCCAATTTGATTGACACAATTGATTAATAAACTTATGTTTCAAGATCGATGAGAGTTAATAATTTCGAATTTAATTTTTAAACTCATCAAATTTAATCAGACGAATATCATTTTGCTCTTTACATCGATTTTGAATTAGTAATTTTGAATACGAGATACTCGGGTACTTAAAAAAAAGAATATCCGATATAAGTGTTAACTCGGAGTTCATTTCATTGATTTAATTTTTATTGGTTTTCGCCTTCAATATTTTTTGCCTCGACGTTCAAGATTATCGAGACGCTAAGAAATTTAATGTGAAAGAACATATATTATCCAGATCATTTGGTGATTCAAGAATTAAACCCAATATTTTTAGTTTCCATCAATTTTTATATATAACTCTTGTATTTTGCTTTGCTGAAAGAAAAAAAAATTGAGATTATTAACTCCCGCCGAACAATGTCCATGAAAGTGGCCTTGTTGAAGCTTACTACAGATTAAAGTCGGAACAAGATCGATGAAATGTGGAGTCAACACTGCTGATCACTGCTAAAGTTTAGAACATTTATGTTATCCATCTAGAACAAGTTTATTGTGTAAAATTCCGATGCTTTATCTTTTGGCAAGGTGTGATAAATTTTCTTTTATTGTAAGGATCTTCTCAGCTAATTTAGTATCTCCGGCTTTAATTGGGGTAGGCAAGAGGAAGTTGCAGCTTCCACCAAATCCGCTTTCAGTTTAAGTCATGGTGGTGGTATGCTTGTAGCTAGAGAGAAAGTAGAGGAGAAAAGTTGGTTATATGAAAGGAGGCACTGCATTGGGTGTGCAGAAGTGGATGAAGAGGGAGGGAAAGGGGGAACGTATCTTTTGCACTTTTCTTCTGTTCAAAAGAGATTGCAACAACCAAATTGGTTGGCACAGATGGTTAGCGAGTCTGTGCACCGGGTTGAGAGACCGGGAGCTAGTAGCCCGAGTTCGAGCCCCGGAGTCTCTAGTTTGGCCAGGGTATAACCGATTTACCGCGCGCGCCCGAAACATCGGATTAGTCAGGTGCTAGTAGCCCTGGACACCGGTGGATCTTCACCGAAAAAAAAGGAGAGAATTGCAACAATTGGTTGGATTCTTCAGAGCATACCATGAGATTAACACAAAGGAACAACTTCAAACTACTGGTGCTGTATGAGGTCTATTTTATGTGGCTCTGAGAGGAGCCATCCTCAAAAGATGCTTATGTTCTTACTTTGCATAGTTTGGCGCATTGCTCGTCGTTTAGATTTGAGTTAATGCATGCAGCCTTAACAAGTGTTGCGAGTACATAAAGCTTTTTTCCTTTGTCTCCACAGAAAAAGATGAGCATCAAATGCTTTGATGAGTCCACAGCTACATGAAAAAATATTTAGTCCAAAGTTCATCATTCTGATAATTGGCTCATGGATGACAACCTTAATCATCAATTATTAGGAACAAAGCGAGATTATAAATGAGACTTAGATTCTTACATTATGGTCACTAGCTGAACAGCAATTGGTGCACAGACAAGGGTTCAAGCTAGGCGTTCCAAGAGTGGGCTGAGCAACTCAACAGATCACAGCTTATGGTCAAGACAGTAACGGGCCATCTTGTTTTTTTGAAAGAACGAGTCAACTGAAACTATTATAATATAAATGCTAAAAAAAATGTACATTGTGCACTTGTCAAAATTATTCACTAGAAAATAATGCTACAAGATATATGAGTACATATTTAAAATACTAGACTGATCTTTTTTTTTCTGCTCGTGTAAAGCACATGACTGCCAAAGTGATCAAAGCTAGGAAAAAACATCCCAAAGTGATTACCAAAAAGGCGAATAGCTTCAACAAAATATTTTTCCAACACTTTTTTTTACACTACTCCAACTTATAGTAACCACGTGAACTATGAAGCCATGACCTGTAAATATTACATAAAATCATAAGTAAATCATATGAAGCCATGACCTGTAAATATTACATAAAATCATAAGTAAATCAACACAGTTCTACACAAACAAGCTCAAGTTTTTCTTGCAAAAGTAAACTGGATGTAGATAGAAAAGAGGATGTTAAACATATTTAAAAGACAAAAGGTGTTCCATTCAGTAAAACAATGTTAAGCATACTTTATACAACCCTTCAAAAGAAGTTCCCCATTCAGCAAAGTTAGACCCAGAAAGGATAATAATATTTCAAATTTTCCTTCTCAGTATGATTTGTTTAAGGCTCAGTATGACTTGTTTCAAAGCAAAATAGCTATTTGTCATAATGCTTTTAGTTGCAACAAAAAATCATAAATACAGGGAAGTTAGTAAATGATAATAGCCCAAAAATGGTAAAGCATTATTCGTGTCAATCCCTAAAGCAAAGATATCAATGAATCTTCAAGCAAAATGAGGAAGAATGCGAAAAGAGAGAGGAGCAAAAAATGAACTTACCCTAAGCTTATAACAAAAAGTTCACAATAAGAGCAAGCAATCCCTTGCTTCTTTGCTCAACATTGTTAAGTTTCTCATAAGAAAAAGATCTGCTAATTCAATTTAACCATATTTTTTCTTCCTGACACTGTTGCCACTTTTGTTGTATGAAATTGAAAGTAAACACGGGTAACATATTTGTAATGAGGAAAATTGTTTGCAAATCTGATTATAGCTAAACGAGATGAAATGAAGTAAATGAATGAGAAAGCATTAAACAAAACATCATCAGAACAGAGAAGGTAAACTTTTTTGAAAGAAGGCCATAATGAATACATGATAAATGACCCAAATCAAGAATCAAAGTAGATGGAGGCAAGAATTATGTGAAACAAAGTTCCAGATTCAGAGGTTTAATGATATCAAACATCTTTCTCGATTGATTAGTCTCAGATCCAATTCCCTTTCTCAAATTTTATCAGCAGCCAGAGGTTAGGAAACTTTAGCTGTGGTCTTAAAGTCGACAATGCGTGCTTAACTCGGTACAACGTGATGAACTTGATAACTAAGAATCAATCTAAAGTTCAATTATGTTTCTAACAGGGTCATCCAGAAGTTCGCCAAAATGACATACAGCTACACAGACAACACTCTCAGTTAAGCTCCCAATGTGCAATGGCTGAATTCTGCCTAAAGAATAAGCCTTTCTGGCCTTACCTCATTTTATTTTCTTTGAAAAAAGTTGAAAATTATTTTATCTACACCTACATGGTGAACAAGGATTAACTATGCGCCACAACTGAAAGGTCACACTTTTAACAAAATCAGAAATCCCAACATTTTTTTCGTTCTTCGTATCAAATCAGCAAATATAATACACATGAAAAATATGTCCTATATTAAAGTTTCGTTCGTTACTCTTTTGGATAAATCTCACTCTTTTCCTCAATTCATAACGATACAGAAACAAAATAATAACCAAAAGATCTTTACGGAAGCGTAATTCTACCTAGAAGAAGTGGCAAAGGCGGTATCGAAGGTTCCCGCGATGGAGCAATTTCGTCATTCGGTCACTTGCAGTATCGATCGGCCTTCTTGCGGACGCGGTCGTCGAGGGCCTCCTCGAGGTACGGACGTCGACGTCGGCGCCGGCGCGGGACTTATCTGTAACGCCCCGAGAACGACACCTCGCACGCGGCCGAATAGATATTCGTCACACGGCTCGATGCTTCCCGAAACGCCACAGCGATACAAAACTTTCTTCTTCATCTTTGACCTACAACAAGAATAAATATAACATTAAGATTTAATATCAATCAGTGAAAGTTTAATAACAATTAAATAAGAGGTTATGTACTTAACTTAACCATGTGCAAGGTCAATATTTTATGAGCCCAATCGTCATTCAGTCCATCTATTTGAACTTTAATATGATCAACCACCTGCAGGATACGTGCACGGAAAATCCATCCCATGAGCTTGCGCCCAGTATGTAAGTCATAACAATATCAATGACACATTGTCATCCTTTAGGGTTATTTAACTCTTAGTCATTTAATCATGATATAATCAAATACCCTAATTCAATGCTTAGCATATCATACTTTATATGCCTTAATAACAATACAAACAATAACAATGACAATATATCAATATGACCAATATATATATTAACATGACCTTGCATAACTTTTATGCATCAATGAAATAATATCATTAAGTCGTTATATCTTGGACTTTAACCATTTCAATAACCATCAATCGATCGATGACATGAACACACAATAACATTAGGCTTCCTAATGCATAATATCAATAAGAATTGTGTTCACGTCTAGACATTATCTTGTTTGTTACCATTTGATGACCGGAAGCCCCCTTTGTGACTTCCTCAATCCGTCCCCATATAGTCGTCCGCATATGAAGATGGCCCCATCAATATGAGTCTTGCTCATTACAATAACAATCTGGATCCGTGATCCATCAATAACAATATCGATATGGCTCCTTCAACCATTTATCCGTCAACCATCAAATGGGCAACCCCCATGTTCAACTCAATCAATTTTAATGAGTCTTTAACAATCATTGGAGAGTTGGGTACGTCATGGTCGTAAATGGTTAGTTAAACCATGGGAGTGTTGCTCCCGTGGACTCTGAGCGAATCAATCCACCAATTCTCACGTCTGGGTCAATACAATATGGGGACAATCTATCCCCCAATCTGACAGACGTCCCAATCACTTCAATATGTCAATTCAATCAATCAGTACATCAATACATTAATAATTTAACATATTACGACTGAGCATGCAACACGTGAACTAGGTTATCAATCAATGGACTCTATACTTTAAATATCATTCGATAAAAAGTTTCTGGGTAAGGTCGGTCGAACCCTTCCACATGGTGGTCGTTCGACTTGAAGGTCGGTCGGTGTGTACCGACCGACAGTCACTACTGATGTCTATAAACATCATCCAACTCGAGGGTCGGTCGAAAATTCGACCGACCTTCGCTACTGGAGTCGATTAGGTTCGACCGACACACGATCGGTCGAACCTCCTACCTTACAACCTCGATAGTCGGTCGAACCTCCCTTGAGGTCGGTCGACCGATTATTATGAGTTTTAGAATCCGACTATGTGTAACCTAAGATTTTTTTCTAAGTTATCGATATCGATCAATGCATCAATCAATTGGAGTTCAATACAATAACATGCTCAATACGACAAATCTTTCAAAGCGATAATCATAGGATCAATCTAACATTTAGATGTATCCTAATTTCAAGGTATCATAACAAAATTCATAAAACAATTATATTCATAAAGGAAGAGCCTTATATAACCTCCTAGGATCACATTTACTTGTTGTTCAGATGATTTCTTAGCAATAATGGTATTACTTACTAAGCATTTAGACATATATCACATGACAACATCAAATTCCAGCATGTATTACAACTTGACAGCTCATCGATCCAAAATTCATAACTTTATTTATACAAGACCAAATGATATGAAATCAACTTTATCTGAAGCTATATTAAAGCATCAATTTTCAGCCTAAAGATCAACTTATGATCGTACTTTTCCAATTTACTAGGTATTTTCTAAAACATTGATAATATAGTTCGGAACAGCTTGACAGTGTCTTAGTGTTTTGATCATAACTTTCAAACTACTCAGAATAAGGTGAAATCAATTGCTGTGCAAACTAGACTTCAATATCTACGTTTTAACATATCCTTCATAATTTTTGAACAACTATTGCTAGCTAAACTGACCTCGAAAGAGAATGTACGAAATCTGAACAGAATCACAACATGTTGCTATATTTCATTAACTACAATCATCCATATGGATCCATGATCTCCTATACTTAGCAATAACAATTATCTTAATCCGTTCATAATCATAGATAAGAAAAATTAAATTATCCCCTTACATATCTCTTCATAGTTTTCTTTTCTATCATGTTCTTCCTCTCCTTTCTTTGGTGTCTTTTCTTCTCCTCATTCCTCATGCTCCAACAACAACTCTCTTTCACCAATTACTCCTCTTCTCCTTCAATACTTGCAGTTGAGCAATGAAGAACAAGCATCCATTTTCGGATTAGGGTTCAAAGTGCTGAATTTCCAAAGTTGGGATTGTGCAATTGAAGGAGAGAGTGTTTTTCAGTTGAGAGCGAGTTTTATATGAGGTGGGAATGGAGTTTTAGTGCTTTTGGGGATCCAATGAGAGTGTATCTAAGTGGGTCTAGGTCCCACCATTTCTCAATTTCTTTTTATTTCTATTTTTTTCTTTTCTTTTTATTTGTACAAGTGTTACATTCTACCTCCCTTAAAAGAGAATTCGCCCTCGAATTCTTTCTTATCACTAGAATTTATCATGCTTGCGCTGCGTTACTCTGATATTAAAATTAGTTTATAAACTTGTCCGTAACACAATTGTCTTTCTTCGTTTGTACACACATCAAGTGCACTTCATAGTATAATATATTCATGTGACTTTTAGTCCATAATCAAAATCATCTATTGACATCTGTAACTCAATCATTATCATTCTTTGTGGATAATTTGAACATCTCCAATTTATAATAAGTGTTTGCATTTGCACACTATCTACTCACTTTTCTCAGTCAAGCTTATATCATTTTAATAATTTCCTTTTCATATCAAACACTTCATTAATTATAGCATTTGAATTAGAGTGTTCATATAAATTGATCCATCCAAGTCAAAGATTCAATCACCATAAAATTCTATTCATGCTCCATAAGAGAATTGCTATTCCTATACATTTAGTCACTTCTCAAATCTCAACAAGGCAATCTATATTTTTATAACTTGATTATCCTTTTGAAACTAATATTTTTTATCATTTTCATTCTCTATTGAGATTTGATCATAATGATAAACCATTATAAAAGTTTATCTTAGATTCAATCAATCATCTTGAGACATATCATCGACAATTTCTCAATCATATGCAACCATTTCAATCATATCTTTGGACAATAAGCATGTGCTTATATATTGACTTCAAAGTCTTTTCTTTCTATGATTTCGTCTTAATCATAAGATATCATTTTCATCAAGTATGATATTTGAGTTTTTTTATTCAAAAACTTTTCATCATTTTTAATTGTGAATCTATTCTTTATATATTTGGATAATCATATCCAATAAATGCAATTGCATGTCATAACACTAATCATTATACTTAATCCCCCAAAATTAATATTCATGAAATTTAATTCTTAAGGCGTTGTTTGGTTCGTGGATAAGAAGATGAATAAGAGATTATTCTCCTTTATTCCACCAAACAACATAGTTAACCCTTAAAAAGGTGAAGGGCAATGTTGACATTAAAAAAAAAGTTTAATCTTATGAATAGTAAATTTTGTAGAGATAAATTGTTCTACTAAATAGGTGGAATAGGTCTATTCTGAGCCCAAACTTCAAAAAAAAGTTAATCTATTAGAATAAGTACCTTTATCCCTTGAATTATTATCCACAAACCAAACAACACCTAAGAGACTTCACGTTTAGTCACTTTCCTTCAATATATAACTCATAATTATCATATTGACTCCATAATACTTTCCATTGGCATGCACATAATAATTCTAACTTTTTCGCTTTCCATATTTTCACAAGATCATAATAATCAACAAGTGAAATAATTTTTTTCACCATATGTGCAATAAATATTCTTATGCATCGTTCTCATTTATACCTTAATTCATAATACATGTCATAGTCTTATTCATATCAATCCATCTCACTTATCATTTTTTTCTAGCCATTCCATTTGCTTGTCAAGAACATATGCATTCGCCACCATAATAATTACTCATTCATCTTCCAATTTTTTTTTGTTAATCATGTTTTCACTTTACTCATCAATTCCTATTAGTCACATTTTCATTCTTTTTGAAATCCAAGTCTAGTCATTGCTCTTCTTGAGAACTAATGCAATTCCCAAATAATTCATATGATTTGAATTCATGCATTTTCTTTTTACTTAATAGTCATGTCATGACTCCGCAAACATTCATACATCAATCATGTAGGTTTTTTTCAATAACAACCTTTCATAAGAATTCATCTCATAAAATGCATTAGATACTATAGATCAATCCATGTCCTTAGACTTCATTGTCACATTTTTGGATGAAATGTTTAAATATCCTAGCTCTTCTACGTAAATCAACTAGACGATAACATGAATTTTTGAATCCATTATCTAGTCTTTACTTGAGTCCTTTGCTTACTCTACTTTCATTAATTCTTTGAATCTTCAAACAATCATAAGTATAATTAACTTATGTATTCTAGCTCATGAAGTACATGATCACATCATTCTTATGATATCATAACATCACATCAATTCTTTGATCTTAATTAAATAAATCTTAATTCCTTTCACATAGCTCATGCATAATTCTCAAACATATATATGCATGAGGCATCATTATAAATCATTCCTTCAACACATATTCCATAACTTTTCATACTTCTTTATATATCTTCAATCATCATTTCAAGTCGATGCTTATCATCCTTAGACATACCCATGAGGCCATAGTCTAATTCTTTATTCATGAACAACCCTTATATGACTTGGTCTACCCAAGTGAACCGCTCATCGACTAAGGTCATTATTAAATGCCAATGGTCAATCTTATGTTCATTAATTACTTTTTTTTAGAGAGTAAACAACTTTTTTATATCTGGGTCACCCAACTTCTTCTCTTATTTTCTATACTACTCTTTTTCAATAGCTCGATCAGTATGAACAAGAGTCACCAAGTTTTACCCTTTGATAGACTATGCATATTTTTCAACCTTAAATCATAACTTCAAGTTATACTCATTCTTTTCTTGATGATTATCACTTTTCCTTAAAGGTAGAATATTATGCACTCGGACTCATGAGTCCTACTCTTCATAACTTTTTATTTTGCTTTCAAGAGATTTAACAATATCATCGATACAACTTCTATTCAATATCTTTCTAGTCGATACTCATTTGTATACCTACTTTTCAAGGTACCAATTCAATCAATCTAGTTTCTCTTAAAAGATTAGAAAACAATCTATCTATTACATGCACATCATGATTTAATTTGATTATGTCATCTATGACATTATTTACAACTTGATCATACCATACCTTTAGCATTTCAATCTTTCAATCATCGATCCTCATATATCATTTCAATCACCAAATTCTTGGCTCTACGATTCAGATCAAGATCCATTCCTTCATAATTTTTGGAAAGTAAAGCTGATCCAACATTCCAAGGAATTGGGTAAATAAGTAAGATAAATTCCTTTGTCATGTTTCAATAACAATCAATATTATATTTTAAGGCCACTATTTTGGCCTTTACAACTTGCCACTAATCATTTAGTGATAATCATGATCTCATTCACATATCGGTTGGAAGGACTCATTGTCCCCCTTGCATCAATGACCATCAATCATTGATTAGAATTCAATCATATACATTGGATGCACACAAAGATATGCATAAGTACATCCTTAAACTAAACAATTACTCATGACACTTGCACATGTTTCCTTAGATCGTCGACTTTAGAATCTTAATGGACTTAAACCTAAAAAAACTAAGAATCTATAAAGCCGCTAGGCTCTGATACCATCTTATCTGTAATGCCCCGAGAACGACACATCGCACGCGGCCGAATCAATATTCGTAACGCGACTCGATGCTTCCCGAGACGCCACAACGATACAAAACTTTCTTCTTCATCTTTGGCCTACAACAAGAATAAATATAATATTAAGATTTAATATCAATCAGCAGAAGCTTAATAACAATTAAATAAGAGGTTATGTACTTAACTTAACCATGTGCAAGGTCAATTCGTCATGAGCCCAATCGTCATTCAGTCCATCTATTTGAGCTTTAATATGATCAACCACCTGCAGGATACGTGCAGGGGAAATCCATCCCATGAGCTTACGCCCAGTATGTAAGCCATAACAATATCAATGACACATTGTCATCCTTTAGGGTTACTTAACTCTTAGTCATTTAATCATGATATGATCAAATACCCTAATTCAATGCTTAGCATATCATACTTTATATGCCTTAATAACAATATAAACAATAACAATGACAATCTATCAATATGGCCAATGTATATATATTAACATGACCTTGCATAACTTTTATGCATCAATGAAACAATATCATTAAGTCGTTATATCTTGGACTTTAACCATTTCAATAACCATCAATCGATCGATGACATGAACACACAATAACATTAGGCTTCCTAATGCATAATATCAATAACAATTGTGTTCACGTCCAGACATTATCCTGTTTGATGACCGGAAGCCCCATTTGTGACTTCCTCAATCTGTCCCCATATAGTCGTCCCCATCAATATGAGCCTTACTCATTATATTAACAATATGGATTCGTGATCCATCAATAACAATATCAATATGATTCCTTGAACTATTTATCCGTCAACCATCAAATGGGCAACCTCATGTTCAATCCAATCAATTTTAATGAGCCTTTAACAATCATTGGAGAGTTGGGTACGTCATGGTCGTCAATGGTTAGCTAAATCATGGGACGCCTTGCTCCCAAGGACTCTGAGCGAATCAATCCACCAATTCCCACGTTTGGGTCAATACAATATGGGGACAATCTATCATCCAATCCGACGGACGTCCTTATCACTCCAATATGTCAATTCAATCAATCAGTACATCAATCATTAACAATTTAACTTATTACGACTGAGCATGCAACACGTGAACTAGGTTATCAATCAATTGACTCTATACTTTAAATATCATTCGATAAAATGATTCTGGGTAAGGTCGGTCGACCGACTCACCACATGGTGGTCGTCCGACTTGAAGGTCGGTCGGTCACACACCGATCGACATTCACTACTGATGTCTATAAACATCATCCGACTTTCGACCGACCTTTGCTACTGGAGTCGATTAGGTTCGACCGACACACAATCGGTCGAACCTCCTGCCCTATAACCTCGATAGTCGGTCGAACCTCCCTTGAGGTTGGCCGACCGATTATTATGAGTTTCAGAATTCGACTATGTGTAACCTAAGGTTTTCTTCTAAGTTATCGATACCGATCAATACATCAATCAATTGGAGTTCAATACAATAACATGCTCAATACAATAAACCTTTCAAAGCGATAACCATAGGATCAATCTAACATTTAGATGTGTCCTAATTTCAAAGTATCATAACAAAATTCATAAAATAATTATATTCATAAAGGAAGAGCCTTATATAACCTCCTAAGATCACATTTACTTGCTGTCCAGATGATTTCTTAGCAATAATGGTATTAATTACTAAGCATTTAGACATATATCACATGACAACATCAAATTCCAGCATATATTACAACTTGACAGCTCATCGATCCAAAATTCATAATTTTATTTATACAAGACCAAATGATATGAAATCAATTTCATCTGAAGCTATATTAAATCATCAATTTTCAGCATAAAGATCAACTTATGATCGTACTTTTCCAATTTACTAGGTATTTTCTAAAACAATCATAATATAGTTCGGAACAGTTTGATAGTCTCAGTATTTTGATCATAACTTTGAAACTACTACTCAGAATAAGGTGAAGTCAATTGTTGTGCAAACTAGACTTCAATATCTTCGTTTTTGACATATCCTTCATAATTTTTGAACAACTATTGCCTAGCTAAACTGACCTCGAAAGAGAATGTACGAAATCTGAACAGAATCACAACATGTTGCTATATTTCATTAACTACAATCATCCATATGGATCCATGATCTCCTATACTTAGCAATAACAATTATTTTAATCCGTTCATAATCATAGATAAGAAAAATTAAATTATCCCCTTACATATCTCTTCATAGTTTTCTTTTCTATCATGTTCTTCCTCTCCTTTCTTTGGTGTCTTTTCTTCTCCTCCTTCCTCATGCTCCAACAACAACTCTCTTTCTTTGTTCCAGCACCAATTACTCCTCTTCTCCTTCAAGATTTGCAGTTGGGCAATGAAGAACAAGCATCCATTTTCGGATTAGGGTTCAAAGAGCTGAAATTTCAAGGTAGGATTGTGCAATTGAAGGAGAGAGTGTTTTTAGCTGAGAGTGAGAATGGGGTTTTAGTACTTTTGGGGGTCCAACGAGAGTATGGCTGTGTTTGGTAACTAAAAAAATAGAGTTTAGATTAGAGTTTAAAGGTTTGACTTGGTCAAATCGCTATTTTTTTATAATAAAGTATTTGATAAATTATTTTATAGGTAAACGGTTAGCGGTTGAGTGGTAGGCTATTTTCATTAACATTTAGCAGATAAAAAATAGAGTTTGAACTTTTATACCCAATTTACTCTTCTTTTTTATTAGAACTTTTATTAGAGTTTGAGCTATGCATATAATCATAAATACTTATTAACATTTTAAATATTATTTACATTAGTAAATATAATTTTTTAATTTAAATATTTTATTTATTCATGTATAGTTAGTTAAGAAGATTATTCTAAATTAATTATCATAAATCACATAAAAAGTTTTTAGAAAGTACATAATATTATAAATTAAATGATTTATCATATTGATGTATTAAGCCTATTTACGTCATTTTATAGTTATCAATTAATTTCATCACCATATTTATCAAATATTTTTTTATTATCATCTTAACGAACCGCTAAATATTAAAGGCTAATAATTAATCGATATCCGCTAAATAAATCCCTATCCGCTTTTAAACGGCTATCCGCTTATTAATTCGCTATTCATGCCAAACACAATCTATATCTAAGTGTGGGTTTGAGTCCCACCATTTTTCACATTTCTTTTTATTTCTTTTTTTTCTTTTCTTTTTATTTTTATAGGTGTTATACGGGTCGTACCTGAACTTTTGGGCCTCCACCGGAAACAGCTCCTCATACTTGAGCCGCTTCGCGCATCGATCGTGTACCCTTCCCCCGGTCGAAGTCCTCCCCCACCGCCGCCGAGGATTCTTCTCCTCCTTTTCCCATAGCGGCGTCTCGGAGAACAACATCGTCGGCGTCGACGACTTCCTTCTTCTTGCTCTTATTCTTGCACCTCCTCTACTTGTCGGCGCCGGCGACCTCGCCGCCCTTGAAGGTGAGGCGTCCGGCCTTCACGCTCTGGTACGCCGTACGCGTCGGACATGGCCGCACTATTGATCTGAGTAGCGTTTCCTCGGTACTACAACGTCGTGTGGTATGCAAATGATGCTATAGGGCTTCACGAAGTTTAAGCCCATTTGTGAATTGTCCAGGCCCATTTATGTAGTATGTAATAATGTTCTTTTTTTTTATTAAAAATAGTTACTTACCATTTTCGAATAATAAAAAAGTTGACTTCATATTATATTATATTTAGAAAAAAGAGCAATTCTGTTCACAGTACAATACATTGTTGAATTCTAACTTATAAAATATTATAAATTTCATTTTTTTTAAAAAAAAAACTTGTAAAATTTATACCTTAAAAGTTAAGATTTACACATGTCGTATAACCCACCCTTATTTTTTTTCCTTCCAGGTAAGTATTTCCTCTTAGGTGAAACAAGAATCTTTGTTTCTTTTTTAATATATGTTAACTAAATATTAATAAGGGTTAGCTTTGTCTCAAATTATCCTAAAAATGTATATATTGCTCATAAATTCTGAATTACATAATATTAATTTTTTTTTATTTTTTTTTTGCCTTTTAAAAAACCTTTGAAAACGAAGTCTAATGATTGTTTATCTATTGGTATTTTAGTATTTTGATAGGAGGAATATCTGTTATTTTAGTATTTTAGAATCTTTCCTGGTAATAGTAGTAAGTTAAATGGAATATCTGAGAACCCTTTACATATGTGATATTTTAGTAGTAAGCATCATCCCATTGGGTCAGATAGGGTGGATTTGCTTCTGTAGATGGTCTGACATTGAGATCCAATTTCCAATGTTCTGTGGTTCTTCAACTTTATTAATGTTTTGGTTGACCTATGTTCATATTTCCAATGTTCGTATTTCGATTTGACCTATTTACAAGCCAGCTGCAAAGAAAATCAAAGTTTATCAACAATATTGACCGCCACTTAAATATATCTTTAGTTTAATTTTTTTCTATAATAAAATATTTTATTAAGAGTTTTACTTATCATAATAGTTAAGTGTATAATATAGAGTGAATATCAAATTAGTTGGACTCGATAGTAGATCGTGATTTCAATCGATCGATGGTCAATGCGTATAATCATTAATATCACATGAATAAAAATTGATACTGCTTTAAAGATTCTGAAATAGTAATTCAAAAAGAAAAAGAAAATCAAATTTTATGATAAAGACTATAAGGTTATGCATGAAATTTGAAACTCACTCGGCCCATTTTGGCGATCCTTCTCTGATACATTTGGATATGTGTAGGTTGAGATGTATATTCAACCTACTCATCAAGGTTGCTGTTAAACTGATGTGTGGAAACAAGTGATAAAGGTTCTTCTTTCTTATGCTTATACTTCATGGCACTGAAACTTGCATGAGCCTCCTGACCCCCTTTCTTCCACCACCACCATAACTCATGGAAAGCCCCCAAATCTCTCGGCCTCTTCGCCTTGCCATGTATCTCGTCTAGGTCCAGGCCATTCTCATCCTGCTATTCATACTCCTTTTCCTCCTCCCTCTCCTAACCCCAATCCGATCCTACCTACTCCTTCCATCCCGTCTTTAAAGCCATCCTGGGCAAATATCGTCAGATATGCAACATCCTCCACCCCCTATATTCCTTTATTGCAGTTGAAACGCATTCAAGAGATCACCATGGACGAGGTCATCATTCCACTAGAGGAAACAGCAAAGCATTCTGAGGAGCTGTGGCGGTGCCTCATGGGGAAATGCTTCGGAAACCCTCTACCTGCGGACCTGCTTCGTCAACTGCTGTCGGAAACTTGGGGCTTACATGCTCCCATGCGCATTATTGAACTGAGTAACTTTTATTTCTTGTTTTCTTTTGATAACGAGGATGATCTTGCTCATGTGCTCACAAATGGACCATGGTCGATTCAAGGAACGTTGCTGAACATCACCAAGCCGAAACCTTTCTTCCGACCGCTGGACGAACAACAAACCCTTATGCCTGTGTGGATCCAGTTTCCCAGTTTATCCTTCGAGCTCGGGAACATGGAATCTGTTCTACGCATTGTCAGGGTTTTTGGGGTCCACTAAAGGTTGATGACCACACCTTAAAAGGGGAAAGATGCAAGTTCGCTAGGGTTTATGTCAACATGGATCTATCAAAGTCGACCAAGCAAGGCCTGTGGATCAGAGCACCGGACGGAAACTGATTCTTTCAGCGAGTATCATATGACAATTTACCCCTATTATGCTTTGGTTGTGGTTGTACAGGTCACTTTATCTCTTCCTACCCAAATCGCCAGAAGGAAGCTTCCAAAGCTGGAAGCAACACTGGACCGCTGCTATACTGGTTCTGGATAAGATCCTTTCCGAATCGCCGGAAAAGGTCAGGTGCTGATGGACGGCAACAAATGTCTTCTTACTGCCGGCAACCAGAGAAGACAACATCAACATCGGACAACCGAAACGCCTTCAGTGCTCTAGCCAGGTTTGATCTGGACCGTCCATCTGATTCTTTGACTAATCCAACATCTGATCCTTGGCAGATCACGGACGAAGGATCTGGACCATCCATCAAGAAGAACTCGGAGAATCCCACATCCCCCCGTGGGAAGCGGATGGAAGATCCACCAGTTACTCTCGAGGAAACATGGAGTTCTGACAAGGCACGTGATGTTTCTTGGAAGCAAGCAAGCACGAGCACGCCTCAGAAGAAGACACTTTTTGAACCATCAGACACATCGTTGGATCGAAACGTTCATCCACGTGGCAATGTCAATAGACTCTCTACAGCTGATACTACCTCGGCGGACTCCCCCTCTCACACCTTTCACACACCGCCTCCTTTGCTCTTTGAAAATATGGAAACCCTAGGAAGTAAAGCTGCAGTGCAACAGCTCACCCCCCTACCTCCCGCAACCTAAGGCGGAGCATATTTCTCAACACGCGCACTCGTCCATGGTCGATCTAGTCAACGAACGACTCAACAAGACAAAAGTCCTTCCATCTGAATCGGAGCAAGAGTCAGAAGAAGAGTTAATGGATGAAGATCTAGCCCCGTACGTGATAGAGCCAAAGCGAAATCGCAAGGAGCGAAGACGTTTCTCGCACCCACCGCCGAACCTTAGACTCAAAGCTGGGAAGAAATCGAACAAAGGTAAGACCTCAAATGTCAAAAAAAAAAGTTTTCTAACCCAAGTTCTGATTTGCAGGAGAAATCAGCGGACAACTGCCGTCTTCATAAGGTGGCAAACCCTGAAGACTCATCCACATGAAGATAATATCATGGAACTGCAGAGGCGCATACCGGAGCAAAGTGCGCGACCGTCTGCAAGATCTCATAAGAGCTCACTCTCCAGATATCATGATTCTACTAGAAGCACATATGGATCAAGAAAGATCGAAACAAGTTATCAAAAGGCTAGGACGCCGTTGGAAAGGAGTTTACCATGCTGGAACAGGTGCAGCAGGCGGGATCATCCTTGCATGGCATTCAGACTCCTTACAGGTATCATATATTCAATCTGATCCCAAGTCCTACACGTAGTTGTAACTTTAGACAATTACTCATCAATGATAACTTGTGTGTATGCTAGCACCCAACCGACCTTGAGAAATCAGCTCTGGCAAAACCTAACCTCCTTACAGTTTGATGATATACCATGGGTTATTATAGGGGACCTAAACTGCATTTTGCAGCCAGAGGATAAAAGAGGCGGTAATTCTTTTAAACTAACGAAGTCTGTTAGAAATCTAAAAAACTTAATTGTTGCTCAGGGTTTAATAGATATCACACCATCTGGTCTCAATTTTACTTGGTGTAACAATCGAACATGTTTAACCAGAATCATATGTTGCCTAGATAGAGCTTTACTAAATCACAATTGGATCATTAAGTACCCCAACCTCACTATAAAAACTCTAGCTAGATGTGTTTCAGACCATGCCCCACTTATGTTGGACACAAACCACTCTAAGCACAAGCCGAGACCTTTCAAATATGAACACTTTTGGTTTGAGTATCAAAAACCCAGGAGTATAGTTGAGAGGGAATGAAATAACTGTCATTCTGATAATGTTGATTCCCAAATCCAGAAAGCCTTAAAAGTCATTAAGGAAAAAACTAAGCAATGGAATCATAACTCCTTAGGTAAACTAGAAAATAGAGTCCAATTAGTCAAACAAGAAATTAATCAGCTAGAACTAAAAGATGACAAACAAGGATTGACCTCCATTAAACATACTAATCTCAGAACATTATACAACAAATATGCAGCTTTACTTAGACATATTAGCATCAAATGGTGGAGTAAATCAAGTATAAACTGGCTAAATAATGGGGACAAAAGCACATCCTTCTATCACCTGAGCACCATTATCCGACAAAAAAGAAATCATATAGAATGCATTGAGTCACCATCTGGACCATCAATCACAGACGAGCAAGACATTAAACAAATTTTTGTGACACACTACTCTAAGCTTTGGGAACCTGAGTCTCAAAATTCAATTGACTTATATTATTGGCCAACCTTGCCTTGCTTGAACAGCTCCTGGCACAGTCAGCTCACTGCTCCAGTGACAATGGAGGAAATAAAAAGCACACTATGGAGTATGCCACATGGTAAAGCTCCAGGACCAGATGGATACATAACAGAATTCTATAAACACTATTGGGAGATTGTAGGCCTTAGAATTCCCAAAGCCATGTTAGAATTTTTTCAAATTGGGACTATGCCACATGATAGGGAAGAACATCACTTGTATTTATTCCTAAGAAAACAAAACCCAAAAAGGTAAATGACTATAAACCAATTTCACTATGCAATGTCTTATATCGTGTATTGGCAAAAAATTTAGCAAACATGTTGAGACCTACTCTAACCTCCATAATTGACCATAGTCAATCAACATTCATAGCCAACATGTCCATTCAAGATAACATCATGATAGCTCAGGAAATAGTGCACTCCATGAAATATGGTAGGCAAAAACACTTAATGATTAAGGTAGATATGGAAAAAGCATTTGATAGAGTATCTTGGAAGGCAGTTATAGATGCTCTCAAACTCATGAACTACCCTTCACAATTCATATTATAGATAAATGCATGTATCTCATCTTCTTCCTTCTCATGTTATATAAATGGATCATTCTCAAGGGATTTCACTAGTCACAGAGGTATTAGGCAGGGGGACCCACTCTACCCTTTTCATTATAGTCTCACAAGTTTTTACTACCCTTATGAACCCAGGAGGTTGCAACAGGCCATTTAAAACCTTTCCAGCTAAACAACTTTTTCTTGAGTTATTTACTATATGCTGATGATATGCTTATATGTCTCACTGCAACTATTAAAAATTGTAAAAGATTAAAAGAGATATTTAATTTGTATGGTATTCTCACAAATCAAAAAAATCAATTACCAGAAATCACAAGTATGCTTTCCACCAAAATTCAACACAAAGAGGAAGAGGTGCATTAAAACTGTATTAGGAATGAGTGAAGGTTTTTATCCATTTAAATATCTTCATGCAAGTACCTAAGTAGTAAAAACCAATCTTTCATAACAGATAAAGTGAACTCCAAAATGGCAGGTTGGTAGGCAAAGCTCCTAAACCAAGCAGGGAAAGTAATCTTAATCAAATCAGTCTTGAACACAATCCCTAACTACTCCCTTGGATCCATGTATATATCAAATGGGGTAATTGAAACACTAGAGAGACAATCTAGAAAGTTTTTCTGGTCCACTGATGGTACCGGATCAAGAGCTCATTTAATAAATTGGACCACTATCCAGAGACATAAGTCTCAAGGAGGCTTAGGGATTAGAAATATCTACCAAATCAGAACTTCTATTATTGCTAAGAGAATTTTTGTTGTTCTTAATAGGCACCAAGACCTCTGGGTACAATTGGTCACTAAAAAATATGAGGTCCCTCACCCTTGGTCATGCACCCATTTGGTAAAACAGGCATGGAGTTGGAAGTTAATTATTAAAGCACTTTCTGAAATTCAACATGGGATGATGCTCCAAATTGGTGATGGTAAGAAGGCTAAAATACTATATGATCCTTGGATGATACTCATGTGGCTAACCTCATCTCTAATCAGCAATGGAATCTTACTCTATTATCATATTACTTTGGCAAAGATTTAATTGAACATATTATGTCTATTCATTTGCCTACATGTCCTTATGATGACAGGTGGATATGGGCTCCACATACCCATGGTATTGCCCGTGCCAAATCAGTGTATAGATTCTTGAGTATGCCGCTTGATTCACAGACAGATGGTGTATGACAGGGCTGGAATTTTCTGTGGAATATCATTGCTCCCCCTAAAATAAAAACTTTCACCTGGAAACTCATGCATGTTAAACTACCAACCAAAGACCACATCTCTATTTTTGACCCAGCTATAAACTCCTCCTGCACTTTCTGTGGCCTAGCACAGGAATTTGTATCTCATCTCTTTTTCAATTGTATCACCACTCTTCAATTATGGTCCCTACTCCAACATAAGATCAGTTTCAGTTTTAAGTTTTTCCAATCCTGGAAAGATGGTGACTGGATCAGGGAAGGAGCTGATCTAAATGCCCTCTCCAGGAACAAACTTCTCTCAGTAATCCTTTATTGCTTTTGGGGTATATGGAATGTCAGGAACAATATGCACTTTAGACATAACCCTGCCAACATGTCGTCTGAGCTTGCTCAAGCTCTAGTGAACTCTAATGAATTCATCCACATCCACCGTCCTGAAGGACCCCCTATCGTGAGCCTCCACCTCCCAACTGTGTCAAACTTAACACAGACGGGTCATTTACAAGACCCGGGGAATTTGGGGGTGCAGGCTATATAGCTCATATAATATTGATGTTTTCTTATTTGCGGGTGTCATCCATAAGAGATTTTCATCAGCAATTGAAGCGGAGGCTTGGGCAGTTCTAGCAGGGATAAGCAAATGTTGGCAACAGGGAATTACTCGTATCTGGGTGCAATGTGACTCATTAATCCTAGTGTGTGCTCTTCGTCAAGAATCAGCTACTCCCTAGAGTATCAGAAACATATTATTAGACTGCTGGGAATCATTAAAGAGTTTTGACCTGTATAATTTTATTCATGTCCATCGACATACTAACAATGCTGCTGATTATCTAGTTTTTTGTGGTAGATCATCTCCTACAGATGTTTTTTGGATCGGGGTTCCCCCCTTGGATCTCCGATATATTTTGTACCAAGACAATGTTCACTTTACCTAACTAATTCTGTTAACCTTTAAAAAAAACTACATCCGCAGATTATGTGGAAGATGAGAAATTGCAGCTTTGTCATTAGGCTACTTGTTGCTTTTTTTTTCTAATAATTCGAAGGGTTGTTTAGATTGGGAATAGAGATTGAATATTAAGTTATTCTTGAAATTTAGTCAAACATCTCAAAGAAATTTGATTAATATTTCGATTTTTTAAAATTATTTTAAAATTCGTAAAATTATTATATATATTTCAAAAATTTAGAATAAGTCTATTCTTAAAAAAACTCCTAAATTTACTTTTATCTATATTTTTGAAATATGTTCTTATATTTATTCTTTTAACTTTAATTTTCAGTTCAAATAGGCAGAGTGGAACGACATTTTCTAATTCTTTTATGGGGGCACGGAACGTGTAGCGCACTTTTAGTGTTGTGCGTGTAGCCAACAGAAAGTAACGACACTATCCGTACAAAAAATTTTTGAACACTGTTTATTTGTACAGAAAGTGTCGTTACTTTCTGTAACAACGCTACACATTCCTTTTTGCCTTCTTTTATTGCCATTATCTATTTTTACCCTTGAAAATGTTTCTAGGTGATAAATCATGCTGTTTTTTTTATTTCCTGGTTACTACTAATTAGTTATGTATTACTAAGGAATAATGACTATTTACTGGTCGAAATATATATGTGTATATATATATCTCAAGAAAAAAATATTGGAACATGAGTTCCACAGAATGG
This sequence comes from Pontederia paniculata, assembly GCA_001647135.1. NCBI lineage: Eukaryota > Viridiplantae > Streptophyta > Magnoliopsida > Commelinales > Pontederiaceae > Pontederia > Pontederia paniculata. The sequence goes on along the minus strand of LTAE01000962.1, from coordinate 28,356 downwards.
TTCCGACACTTGTATCTACACATGCATAATGGTCACTGTGCACCTGACTCCTCCGGAACGCATCATTTATTTCTGCTAAACTTAACTATACGATGGTAGAGATCAGAAGCTTGCTGTTGTGATGTCCATGGCCAATGTGTATCAAACCATAGCAGCAGGCTGCATGTTGAACTTTAACTACGACGTGAATTAATTAAGCAACTTCAGCTAAATCCATTCAGATCAAATTGCTTGCAGTTTGATGCCTCGTCGTCGCCTTCATCAGCATTAAGATCCAGTTGGGTTGTCTGATACGGCAATCCAAAAGTAAGCTGCTTTCCTGCTGCATCCTGTCGGACTTCTGATCTCTTTCTACTGACTTCTGCAACAAATGCATCTTGCTGATCGTCGTCGTCCCTTTCCTTCTGCCACGCCTCTGAAACTGATCTGAGAACCTCTCTGTGGCCCTTGCTGCTCACTGGTAGAATCCTCGTATCCTCGTCGATGGAGAAACATGCCCTCTCTGGATCCCTCAAGATGGAAGAAGCAAAAGTCTTCTGCTGATCGTTCAGATCTCCAAACCATGCAGGTTGGCCTACTTGCTGCATGCTGCATATATGAGCGTTTGCTGGGTAAGCTCTCAAGTCCAAGTCTATGTTGTTCATGTCCTGCAGCTGGTTCTTCTGCGACCCTTCAGATGTGGTCAGGCAGCTGTCTAGTGAGCCGTCGGCATGTTGGATTGGATGGATGTGGATGGAGTGCATGGCGGGGACTCCCTCCAGAGCTGAGAATGCGTTCGTGAAGCATTCGTTTGAGACTCTGGTGACCAGCTGGGAGAGCTGAACTTTAGCTGCTTCGAGCCCCGCAGGTCCCGGATTCTGATTCCCCAGGGTCTCTTGGGCCTTCTCCAGCACAGATTGCAAATACTTCCCTTGTGCTTCTATCCGTAGCTGCAAGTGCCTCTGCACCTTTTACACATCAAAAATTTTGTAGTAAGTATCATGAAGTACTTGCTACTAAACGTCCAAAAAATTTCATGATGCCTTACCTCAAGTTGTTCATGCAGCCGCCTCTGCACTTCGATTTGCATTTGGAGTGCTTCATTTATCTGAATCGTTCTACACGAACAAATGAAAGAGCAAAACAAAAAAAAAACATTAATTGGAGAATTCTTTATTTTACTGTAATCCAAAATTTATGGTAGCACCTTACTTGTTTGCCTGAGGCACAAGATTTATGCTGGGCATGAAAGATACATTGTCTTCAGTTGATGGTAGTTGATTTTCTCCTTCTGCTTGCATGACACCTACAGCTTTAAGAAGTTAGACCTCGTTCACTTTAATTCCTTATTATCGAATAATCAAATGTGAAGTCCAAGAACATTTCTTACCATTCTTGTTGTTTCCAGGACTAACTTGAGCTTGCAGATTCTTGCTAAGCCTGTACTTCTACATGTCCAAGTCGAGCAACTTGATTTCAGAATCCGACGTTAACACAAACGAAAGAAACTGAAGAAATCAGGGAGTTGGTCAGAACCTGAAGATGACTCTTTAGGTGATACAAAGTTAATCCTGGAATTCCCATCAGCCTCATGACTGTTTTTGGTGTTGCCTCTGCATGACCATTTAAAAGTTTTGTATCAGATGTTAAGCAAAGGATGCATTTGTTTCTTCAAATGCTTTGTTAAACTGCCAGTTTATAAACTCACTATCTGCTCCCCCGAGTTGATTCACTGCCTCGATGAATCGTTCATGGAGCTCAGGCGTCCACTTCAACCTGGGTTTAGCATCAGTGGAAAGGACTAGTCCTGAGTCTCCTGAGACATTTCCTCCTCTCAGAAATAGATGCCTCTCTGCTGGATATGTTGTCCTAGAAGAAATGAGGGTGTTCTGGCCTTGATGGTGGTTGTGATGCTGCTGTGGATGATACATCTGCTTGCCAAAGAAACACGAAATAGAGACATGTCATGGAAAGCTGCAGAACCTGAAAGAATCAAGCTATATATCTTCTGTTTTTGTTCTTACCTTTTGTCCTTTGCTTTACTCTATGCAGCACTTCTATTCATCTGATGACTGCAAATAAATCTCTGGAAAACTGATTTGTGTCAGCCTGTCAGGGCTGTCGGTGCAACACTTCTGAAAAAGCTCAGAACATGCACATTTACGTATCAAATGCTGGCTCCTGTTGTTTGGGAAAAGAGTCTCGGCTGCTCTCCTTGCTCGTGCTTCTGAAGGATGACCCTCTTGCTCTCCTTATAATGCAAAGTCGAGAGAATATGGAATGATTTGAAGAAAGCACTCAACTTGATCCAACCCTCATGCCATTCAGATAGCTCTTTAGATTCATCTTGTGAGAACTCCTTATGAAGGCTCAATGTACTTACCGTTGAGCCAAAGATGCATCGGTCCTGTCTTCAACTTTTGTTCTGAATTCTTATTGGCCTAAACTTCCATTGTTATTCTCAAGTGGCAACTTTTTGTGAGCAGCTTGAGCTTGTCACATGCGCAGAGGAATAGATCCATAAATATCCATTCTTTTGGTATAATGTCCCTATAAGAAAAAGAAGGAATCATATGCTCAGTGAGAGTTTTCTGACCTGAAGGCAAGTCTTCTGATGTCCTTGGGACATGAAAACTTCTCAGTTTCGTGAACCAATTAGAAATGACCCATTTATTGGTTCCATTGTGAAACCTTGATTTCTTCTGAGTGATATTGGAACACAAGTTAGCTAACTGCTCTATATTATCTCATCACCTGAAGGATAATATTGAAATGTATGGTCTTTTAAGATCTCTGAACTTAGCCACTTAGTTGTTGATATTAGTAAAACATTGAAATTATGTTTGACTGGGTGCATCCAGAATGAGAATCAGATACAACATTTTTGAAAAGAACAGAAAACTCTGTTGTACACTGTGGCTTCTGTGGACTTCAGAAAGCAAGGAATGGAATATGGAATGAGCATGTGGTTCCATTTTGTCTCCTCTGCTAAGTTTGGTACTTGTTCAATTAACAGAGAGGAAAAGGAGAAAGCGAATTCAACTGATGTCCAATGGTTTGAAGTGATTGCTTTAAGTTTAAGCCGATTGTTGAGCCAAGTCCAGATCCGAATACTTGAGAAGAGAACCGGAAATATTGTAGCCCATTCATCTTTTATATGAGCTCAAAGCAGGTGACCATAAGATAATTTGACTTATTAAGTTATTCTTCAAGTATGCTTACAGACTGATGTACATGAAATGCCCAAAAAATCATCCACAGGTATGTGATGTTTGTCTGCAAAATGTATGTTTATTCATTTGATTATTGCAAATCTGGATTTCTTCATATATTAGTTCATTCACAAGTATCCAATGTGTTGGCTTAAGGAGAATAAGGTTTACATTCAATACACATGATTGCCATAGGTAGCCATACTTTACAACCCTCTGAAAAGATACTAATATTTCATAACAGACTTTGCCTTTTCTTCACTATATAAAAAAAGGATTAGCAGTTGTACATTTATCTGCTACATTCATAAAAGGATGATGAGTTTAACACCTTGCAATCCTTCTCAATAAAGATACAAGGTGTGTACGAATTTATTCCTCGCATAGCAGAACAATCTTTTCAAGTTAATATTACTGAGATTTCCAGCTAGATGTAACAAATATATTTTGCATGATTGTGAATCTATTTGGTTCAGGTATTATAGCTTGTTCTAATTAGATTAGTAGGTGTCTTATGTTTCATCTACTTTTCCTCCTTCAAGCAACACATGTAGTACCATGGCTACCACTATAATAAGTCATTGTCTGGTCTGTGATTAATTTAGTTGTTCCTTTAATTAGCAGTCTATCCTGTTCAATTAGTTAAAGTTCTGCTTTGTTCTCTAAAAGAATGCTTTAGTGATTCTATGCTAAACTCTCTCTGAGCAAGGCCAACAAGACCTCTTTCATATCTGATAATACTTTCAGTTGTTGGATGGGGATATGATTCTCTAGGAATGAGTACCGGATTGCGCAAAGAACTGGCTTGTCAGTATGATATGACCATAATTGGAGTCATAAGAGAATATGTATTGTAGAACATTTTCTTTATTCTTTTAAAGTAATGAGCAAATGCTTAGAGTTGTTGTCATTCTTCATATCAGCCATTAGCGCAATTGTCTAGCCAGTTTTACTCAGGCCAAAAGTAGTGGGAAAAAGTTGAAAGAATCCCTCTTGTTGTGAAACAAATGAGAAAGAACATATCTAGCTTTCCTGTTTTTGATCACCCTATCCCCACAGAAAATGTGCTCTATCCATCAATTAATGTAGTACAGTTGTACGAGACTATAGAACAAATCTTAGTCAAATAAGGTCGTTAATAATTAGCACATCAATTAGACTACGAGTAATGATTTTCTAAAGTTGTGATAATATGAAAGAAACATCTTTCTTAAAACTTTTTTTGCTTAATCAAGCTAGGCAGTTGCTATTACTATGTAAAACTTAAATATCTGTTTGATCTGTGTTTCAGAAGGAAGCCTTGTCCAGGATCTTTCTGAAACGAAAGTGAAGAGAAGAAAAGATATCAGCTACATGGCTTTATTCCTCCTTCATTAATAAATTTAAGCTGAAAACAACTGTTTGCAGTGAAGGAATCTGATACCGCGTACTTTATTGATGTTATTGGTATTGTTTCGGAGACTAGTAGACTGTACAACTGTTATAGTCTTGTGATATGGTCTATTATGGAAAACCCCCATCATATAGGATGCAGAAACAATTGTAAGACAACATACAATTGGAGAACTTATTATCCTTCTTCATTTTAAGCCCTCTTGTAAATTGTTCTGTATTCCCATGTTAAGTGTGCATGACACACTTATTAGCTATCGTGACCGACAAGATGCCTCAAGTTTTTGCACTACAGAGGAAAATCTAAGAGACAATATGATTCCTAAATAGATAAGCTATTCCAACTTCAACTTGATTAGCCTGATATTTTTAATATCTTCATGAAGAACTGGGAATCATTTGGTGTTGCTCAGATGTAAGGAACATGTTCATTTGCATTCTGCTTCATGTCCAGATAATGTCAATGGCATCATACTGTGTCCACTTGAAGTTAGAACACCATCAAGTTTGAGGTGGGAATATATAGTACTCATTCCTAGATTCCATGATCATCTCTATGTGGTCCTTATTTAAATCACTGGGAATAACTCAACAGTTGCAAGGGAAGAAGTCAACAGTACTCGCACATAAGTACTGGTGCTAACCTAAGTGTTTTTAGGTTCTGAGATTGGTGCAGTTCTCTCTGCAACATAGAAGATTTCTGAGTCCCTTCGTTCTTGGTTCCTAGTATATGTCTTTGCCTCCAAGTCATGTAAAAGTTTGATTGGCAAAGCAGCTCATATTCCACCAAAGAGGACTAAAGAGAGGGCAGGGAATCCACATTCACAAGCATGGAATTATGGATATTGGAATCTTTGGCTGTCCCCCTCTTGCTCTCAAGGTAGGAACAAAGCATCTCTTTGGCTGTACAAACATTGTTTGTTATAAGGTGTGGAGCTTTGCTTTCATTGGTCAATGGCGCTGTCTTGTTCCTTTTTCCTCTCATCTGTAATCATTAACATATGCATGAATTTGAGATAATGGCAACACAAACAATTCTCTGCACGTATGGCTGACCGGAAGATACATGATCACACTATGTTCAATTATGAATAGAGAATCTATGTCCAGGGGAAAAAAAAGTTTGCAGAGATCTGTTCATAGAATGTGTCAAGCTGGTTATAGTGAGAAGGGGTAAGTACAACTTGTTAAATATATGGTTGGAACCTGGGACTGTGTCTCACAACAAGCATACAACATCATGAGGTATCTGTAAGCATGTTTTTGCATCAAAATTAGAGATTGAGGTACTTTGCAGACAGTTTGCAAGGTAGCTGCATACTGAACTAGGAGATTGGGCATGGCAAAGTGGGGTGTATATCAGTATGTTACCGATCAACAGGTCGTTCAAGAGTTCAAGTCCTGACTGAAACTTTTTATATTAGACCAATTTAAAGTGGGGTGTATAGGAATTCATTGAACACCATGCAATCAAACATATCCTTTCTTTTTTTCCTTCTTTCTTTATTTCTTTCTTTCTTTTTTTCATTTGGATTCATTCATCTAATAGAAGAAAAATAGTGTCTCATATTATATAACCTCGTTCCCAAACAAGTTTTTGTCTGCAACTCGCCAATTTTGTAACCCCTTGACAGCTTGTTTTCTAAGTTGAAATCAGGGCTGGACACACAAATAATTTCGGGGAGAGGCGGCAATTTATAATTTTTAGAAAATTATTAAATATTTATTTTATATTAAAAAGTTTATTTATCTTAACAAATTTTAAATTAATTTACGAGGGCCAACGCTTAATTGTGCCATAATCTGATATTATATATATAATAAGGATATATTATATATGGTGTAGAAAAACTTGGTGTCCCCACCTAAGTATACATTTCCGTCCTTGATTGAAAGTTTTTTTTGGTGTTAACTTGATACTCAATATATAGGATACAAGTATATTATAAATTATTTTGTTTTAACTGTACCATTTCTAAATTTGATATTAGTTTCAAATCACTGAAAGCTTAAGGGTGTTGCTTGGATCAAACACTGTTATTCATAAGATATAAAAGCATGAATATGATGAATTTATTAATTCATAAAAGTATTCTTTGCTTTTTGTCTTTGGTTATGATAATAAAATGTGTCAGATAAAACAAAGGAGAGCACCAATCCTAAAATTGGGTTAACATATTTTTTTAGAATTTGACTTTGTTTATTATGCAGTGAACTCCATGTCATTCTTTTTTTTCTCATTGTTTGGCTTTTTTGTTTTTTTTTATCAAGGTGAATAGAGTTGTATTTACCTGTTTATTCTTAAAAGCAAACACAAGCAAACACCACATTCACCGTATGAGTTGGATCCTCTTAAATTTAGGGGGTGCTTGGATTGTGGATAATATGTGTAATAAGGCCTTATTCACATAAATAAGGCCAAACACACAAAAAATTGTGCCAACTTCACTAATTTTGTTAACTAGATCAAATTGGAAAAGATGAATTTAACTATTCTTCCCATTAGCAAGAATAGCAAAACTCTTCTACTTACAAATAATTAATGACTGTTCACTCCATCAAAAAGATAATTATTCCTTATTTTCTATCATTCATATTTTTTCTTATTCCTAAATCATCTCAAAGAATAATAAAATCATATAAATAACAATACTTATTACATGAATTAGAAACCTCTTACTAAACACTTAGTGCAAAAGAGTACATAATTTTTATAAATTAAAAAAAAATGCGGTTCATTTTGGTCTGCTTTTTCTTTCATTTACTTATCATATCAATTTATTTTTGGTTTAACTGCTTTATGATCAATTTATACTATTCGGTAAGAAAGATATGAGTCAAAGCTTAAATGCCCTTAAAATATTAGGGGCAAGAGTAGTACAGGTCGGGTGATTTTTAACGTAAAAAAAGATTATCCTACTTTTTTTATATATATTTTTTTCAATTAAAAATATCTTATCAATCTTTTAGGAGAATTTTTTAAACTCCTAGACTTTTATAAATTTTATATTATATAATAATATTAAAAAATATTATATAAATTAACGTCTTATATAATATTATTATTTATTATTTATATATTTTTAATATTTATTCATATTTTTTTACGTTAATTGAGTAATTTTATATTTATTTAAAAGTATTCAAAATATAATAATAATAATAATAATAATAATACATGTTTATAAAAGTTATACGTCTTCATACTCCTCGAATAATTTCTTAATTAAAAAATCATCTAAATCTTTTATGAATTTAAGAAAATGTAAAAAAATTATGTCGGATGGATTTTTTAAGTTTTCGATTTTTCTATTTTTTGCTTATACCCTCTGTTAGATATCACTGTCAACTCTAATAAATCTAAAACGGCGCTCTCTCATCGTATAAGTTCTACTAAATTTGTACGGTCGAGATTAGTCAATCCTTGACAAAGCGGCGGATAAATTGTCCATGGCGCCTGCGTTTACTCTCCTCTCTTTTGTCCAGAGAGGTTTTAGGAAGTTTTCCGATCAGGTGTTCGCGAGAATTCCCCTGAGAGGTTTTGATGGGGCATCAAAACCCTTCCACGGACTGCACGCCGGAGAAGTGCCATCTCTGCGCCGGACCCCTCTCGAAAGATTTGGTACTTCCATTTAATTCGCACTTCGTAGGTTTTTTTTTTCTGTACGAAATCTTTGATCGACTTTGTTGATCTTTAATATCTACCTGTTTGATATTTTTACTCATTTTTTTTTGCTTGATCCGATTGAAGGAGACGAGCAAGTGGACGGTAGCGCCGCTGATCCGTGACAGCTTCTGCATGGTGATTGGTGGATTCTCTTGTTCGAACATATTTTTCTCTTTTGCTGTTGTTTGCCTGGAGATTTCTCTCTGGTTGCCAAACCACTCTTTTGATTGGTTTCTTGTTCGTCGCCTAGATTGGATCCGCTGTTGGTGGGACGGCAAGCGCATTTTATGGATTTAATCATGGTATATTCTGTGTCATTTTCCAAATCCGTTGGCTTTTATCTTTGCTAAATGAAGTGGGAATTTGTTGATACTTTTAATACTGAATTACTAAATCTTACGATTTAAATTCATTTATAGGATGTATGTGTAAGGAGAAATTTTAAAACTTACTGCATTTATACCTTAAAGATTCTTTTCTATATGATTATGTACTTCGGTATGCTTATTGGGTGCTTTTCCAGTGATGCCTGTTGTCAGAAGATGGGTGAAAGGGCCAATGTACTTACAGTTTCTTGTTGGAGTAAGTTCTTCGTGCTTTAGTCGTTTCTTCCTGCTGTTGTGCATTGCTCCAACATATTTTGGGATGTTTTTTCATTCTAGAGTTGATGTGATAAAAGACAAGCAACTCATGATTTTTTCAGCTAGCTATTTACATTATTATATAGTCTTCCTGTACAGTTATACATGTCTGATGTTCCTATTTCTTGATCAAATCTCATCCTTGATATAGTTCTTATATAAATTTTCTGATTAATATGTCTCTCTGTTTATTCAATCAGCCTTTTCATATTTGGTAGCTTTATTCAATGCGGTCTTTGCTATTGAACAGCTTATTGTTCTATTTTTCAAACTATCATGTAACTTGTTTGGCAGTATCATCAATACCTATCCGAATTGAATGTTCTATGTGTCAGTATCTCAATTCTCCTTGTTGCATTTCTATTCATTAATTTCTCGATAACGTAGGTGAGTTCAAACTATATAACCATTCTTGTAAACTTAGGGATGTCATACCCCAAATTCTATATAGTAGGACTGAGACTTTGGTGATAAGTGATAACATTGTGATTTTTGTGCCATAACTCATTTCCATGCACTAAATAAGTTTTCTACTTTTCTGATGGAAGTAACATGTTTCTTTATTGGACGATTCTTACATTTGAAGTTAAATAGGAAATACTGTGTTAAGACACATATGAGCTTGAATAGCTTGTGGCAGAAAGGTATGAGCTTGAGCAGTTGCTAATTGGATGTACTATTTATGTTGTGTAGGCTCCACCTGTAATTATATTCTCTTCTGCCTGTGCTGGATTGGCTGGTAAGTTCTGTTCTCGGTTGTTAAATATGACTTATGTTTATATATAAAGAATATTATTTGATTGGAGCATCAGAGCTGGTTTATTCATATTTTTCTGTAAGGTAGTTTCTCATATTTGTCAATGATGATGACTTCCAATTTCCTATACTGCTTTTTCTGTATCAAGTATTACCTTCAAAATGGAGAAAGTTTTTTTTCCTGTATTCATCTCCCTTTATTATTTTACGCACATTTATGGGAATTGTCCCTGAACCTGGTATCTAATTCTGCTTATCTTCCTTCCAAGATAAACTGGATTTTGTTGACCTTCCTCCCCAGTTAGATAATCATAAGAGGAGGGAGGGGTAAGCTGAAATTATTAGCGATCTGCAAACCAATACTCACTTATAAGTAAATGGTAAGGGATGAAGATTAAATATCGACTGTTGGCTAATAATCATCTTCTTTCTATTTAAGATGAGATGGAACTTAGGTGGAGATGATAGGTTCACTGATAACGGCAAGTGTTGTGTGTGAAGGATTGCCCAATTTATTACCCTGATACCTTGCCTCAGATTGTTCCATATTTGGATAGAATACTATTAGCAACATTGGGTCTTTAATGCTGTTCGTTTCTTAATCTTTATATGGTTTTTTTATGCATTAGTGCTTTCAAACATCTTGGTAAAATTGATGCATAGGAGGAATTGGTTGTTATTTAGGTCGAGGTATAAACCACGTAAAAGACACTAATTTAATTTCAGGACTGTTTTCTCTCAACTTTTCTACTCTTTTATTATGATTTCTCTTAATCATAACACTGCTTAAAACTGTGATAAATTTCGCACTAAAATGTTCAAGATTCACTCCTAGATTACTTGCTTTCACAATCCAACTTATTGCATCACTATGACACTTGGTATACCTTTGCAGGGGGTACAGTTCCAGCTCTAGCTCAACTGGTTTCTTCGTCATACCATGCATCCATCTCTTCGTCATCTCGGGCACACTCCACCAAGGAGGACAACATCCACAAATCAAGAAACTCTTCGCCTCTTTGACTTGGTAAATTCAAAGGAGGTGCGTAAGTTATAGGCCAATGACGAGGCTTTGTAATTTCCTTATGGGTGCACCTACTGGACCTTGCAAAAGGCCATGGAATAATGCCCTTCAGCATTACACCCGCGGAGGCATTTCTTTGTCGTGCTCATTACCTCATATATATAACGTAAAGGCCATCGAATAATCCCTTTCAACATTAATCTCGATAGAGGAAGAGAAGGTGAAAAAGTACGGAGGATAATCCATTTATCTTCCATTCAATTTCTTTTTAAGGTAAATCAATTTTAGTTAGAAGAGAAGAAGATAAACTTTTATATTTCCTCATAGTTATCATCCTTTTCTCTTAGTCTAAACACGTCCTTGAATAAATAATTTCCTTTTATTAGACAAATATCTGTCATTGTGCGTTCAAATGATGTCATTCTCTTATATTTTGAATGCAGGGTTGTTGAATATACTGCAATAGTACACGCAATATAATATTTTTATTAAGGAAGCGGCGGGCGGGGCAACTCAGTTCCTTGCTCAAAAGATAAATTTTATTGTTAAGAAAAAAAATAAAATTATTGTATACATATATACATATAACTGAAAAAAAAATTAAAACATCTATGTGAATTATGAAAAAAATGTGATCTACATGTAGACCTATATATCCCACAGAATGCTTACTTCTAATTCTAAATAGAGAAAATTGTACAGAAAAAATCTTAACTTTTATATTTGAAAAAAATGGAGGTGCTATCTAACTAAGTAGGTAACATCGTATTACTTACCTTATTTACCGTAAGATGTTGGATATACGGTAGATATGAGATCTTTTCTTTCTTAAATAATTTATTATAAGTTGTTAGATCTACCGTATATCTAATATTTTACGATTGATAAGATAAATAGTACAGTGTTACCTATTTAAGTAGGTAGCATCTCTATTGAACTCTTTATATTTATTGTAAATATAGTCTAATTTTTTATTTGTTTTATAAAAAAGTCACCAAAATTCATATTTTTGATAGATTTACTATGAACTTTTTTTATTGGTTAAAATAACACCAACCTTCAATGTTTTTCATCTTTCCTAATAGTATATCTTTAAGGAAATGATTAGATATGATATAACAAATTAATCGGATAAGTGAACGTTATATATTATATACATAGCATATTATAATTTAATATCAAAGAAATAAGAAAATACAATCTTGTATCTTTTATGTGAATTATCAGTAATTATTAATCTTAAATATATTAATACAAGAAGTAGTTGTTTTATAAATAATATAAAATAAATATTTTGTTGATTTAAAATCGAAAATGATTTAATTAGTAATGCACTATTTTTTAAGAATATATATATATATATATATATATATATAAGAAGTTGAAGCTAGATTTAACAAAAATATAAAAATTGATAGTTTTTTATTCAACAAATGCAAGTTTAGGCTCAGTGACGCAATTTTCTTTTTTAAGTTAGAAGTTGGTATTCCAAGAGGCGTGAGCCGTGGGGCATAAATGCTGTATGAATTAAACGATGCGTTTAATACTCGTAATTTATTTGGGCCAATGTTATTTGCATGACGCAAAGCAAACCCTCCACCAGATTCACGCTTTCAATTTCAACCTCATTTATTTTGACGTGATCTATTTGTTTGCTTGAGAGGTACACTACACAGAAGCAGCCTGCTATAACTTGTTTTCATCTCACGTTTCTTGACATGCAACCAATTTAATTGAATTAAATTAGCAAATAACTTCTTCTTCTTTTCCATTTAGTATCAGGGAGGTCAACAAGAAGAGTAGTTTACCTTTTTCTTTACGAGGGATATCATGAATTCACAAAATATGAGAATTAGTGAACCTTAATTAAAATCAAATCTATCTGCATTGATCAACACTATGATAACACGTCTTTAACCACTCATCATATATATGAACAATGGAAAAATTATATAATATAACGTATGTAAAATTATATAGTTCAGTAGTGCAATAATTCATTTTTAAATCTCGTGCCCTCGATATTGAACATTTTTTCTTGTCGTCCAAGTCATAACAAAATATAAAAAAATTAAAGAAGTTTTTATTTAAAAAAAAAATAAGACGAAGGATTCCAACATCACTCATGTCAATGTGCAACATTGTTAAGGAACGTGTCACTTTTTATAGCTTTCTTCTGCTCCTTTTATCGTCAGCTCCACTTAAAAAATTTACAATGTTATTTTATTTCTACTATTTTTTGTTCCTCTTGCCGTGCATGCATCCGTTGCATTTGTACCTGTTGAGCACCTTAAACGCCTGCAATACCCAAATTTGCTTTACAAACTCAATTTTCATTAAAAACTCTCTTATGATTTATATTTATAAGAGTTATTTTAATATATGTAAATAAAATTTTAAAAAATAAATTATATTATTTGGTTGAAGTTAAAAAATATTATTTTATTTTTTCCGTTTTTATTTTCTGATGTAAGTACACATATTTATAATGGAATTTTCAACATAAGAAAGTGCAATTATTTTCAACAATCAATTTTACATCTAACTTAATACAAAATTTGTATTTATTTGAAGTTGCAATTACATCCAAATACATATAACCAAACATGCCTTGATGCACACATTCTCGTTAATTTAATTCGAGATCCAAAATTGCTAAAAATATTTTATATTTTAATGTCGAGCTAAACTCAAATCGTCACCCTTCACCTTAACTAATTATTTGTTTTGAAAAGAAAAATATTTGACTCCATTAATAAAATTTATAATTTATTTTCATGAGTTCGAATCATTATTTATATTTTTAATAGAAAAATTACTAGTTTAAAATCTAGCAATATAACTTCTCAATAGTTACACAAATATTACATTCATCAACGTTCTCCAATTGATATAATTTGAACATCCATTGTTTTCATTAGAAAGTAATTATTAACAAAAGTTATAAAAAAATAATATATAATTTCACACTGATTAAAAATCTTAATTTTAATATTTAAATCTTGTTCCGCAGGCAAAACATACCGCAAATCGTATGATATAAATTGGGAGGTTTATTTCCTTCATATGTAAAAAAGAAACAACTCTGAGAGGTCTTCGTCGTCGTCTTCTTTTCTCCCGATCGACGACGTCGTCAGGGTTCCAGACCTCGAGGGAAATGTCTCCAATGGCGAGCATTTGGAGCCGGCCGAGGACAAAGATCGTGTGCACGCTGGGACCCGCGTCGCGCTCCGTCGAGATGATCGAGCGGCTACTCCGCGCGGGGATGAACGTCGCGCGCTTCAACTTCTCCCACGGATCACACGCCTACCACCAGGAGACCCTGGAAAACCTCCGGGATGCCATGGAGAACACCGGGATCCTCTGCGCCGTCATGCTCGACACGAAGGTCCGAAACCTTTTCCAACTTTTCCGGCTGCGTTTTCTTTTATTGGGTTGTTCTTGGTTATGAAGATTTCGCATTGTTTTGAAGGTTTGGTGCATCCAGATTTGGTCTTTTCGCGTTCTCTTGGTGTTTGGCTTCGTAAAAGACTATTTTTGTTGTTTGTGGTGTAAAAACCCGTTCTTTTGTGTTATGTATTCTTTTTCCCCAGCTTGCTTTATGATGTTACAATGACGGGATCTAATTTTCTCGAATTTTCTGGTTCATGCTCTATATGTTTGTTTGCACATTGCAGTCACATTATGATCTCTCTTTTCCAACCTATTTTGTTGGAGATGAGTCGTGATGATTGGAGGCTCTGTCTACCTATTCGGGATGTTTTCTTCCCTGTATTTACTACTAATCCTCTGTACTTAATGCTGAGAACCCAAAAGATAAAAGACAAAAGCTACAGATATCCTGGATAATTTGCTGCCATAGATGCAATTATCAAATGAACAGGAAAATGAAAGCGTGGAGAATTTTACATAAAGCATTGCATACTTATTGGACTCTTCTCACAAATGAGGAACAATTGCTCTATTCTTACTTCAATAAGCACTCTTGTATTCTGTTATTTGTTTTAGCTTGATCCCTATTGTTAAATGCATTTATAGAAATACTGATACTTTCTACTCATATATTGTAAGACACAACCACTTGCTTGGATGTGTCTTTAAATTAGGTTGATATATACTTGGTCCAGATATAAGATGCTTTCTGGCAAACTCCTCTTTTTTTTGTAACTAATTTGAATGCTTGCAGGGTCCAGAGATTAGAACTGGTTTTCTGAAAGAAGGGGAACCCATACAACTGACAAAGGGTAAAGAAATCACTATCACAACAGATTACACTATACAGGGTGATGCAAATATGATATCTATGAGTTATAAGAAACTAGCTGAGGATTTGAAGCCAGGCAGTGACATACTGTGTTCTGATGGAACTATCACACTTAAGGTACTGTCTTCTGATAAGGAGTCAGGTTTGGTTCGTTGCCGCTGTGAGAACTCTGCAGTCCTTGGTGAGAGGAAGAATGTTAATCTACCAGGAGTGATAGTGGATCTTCCAACTCTAACTGAGAAGGACAAGGAAGACATCTTACAGTGGGGAGTTCCTAACAAAATCGACATAATTGCCCTTTCATTTGTCCGTAAGGGTTCTGACCTCGTAGAGGTCAGGCAACTTCTCGGGGAGCATGCCAAATCTATTCTTCTGATGTCTAAGGTATGTTCATGTTATCATATTAGGCGCTCTCAAGTCATGTATTTACTCCTTTGGACTACTTGTAGGTGGAGAACCAAGAAGGCGTAGCAAATTTCGATGACATACTTGCGAATTCAGATGCTTTTATGGTGGCTCGAGGGGATCTGGGAATGGAAATTCCGATAGAGAAGATCTTCTTCGCTCAGAAAGTGATGATTTTCAAGTGTAACATGCAAGGGAAACCAGTCGTTACAGCAACTCAGATGTTAGAATCAATGATCAAGTCTCCTCGTCCCACTCGAGCAGAAGCCACCGACGTCGCGAATGCAGTTCTCGACGGCACCGACTGTGTGATGCTCAGTGGGGAGACAGCTGCCGGTGCTTATCCAGAGCTCGCAGTGCAGACGATGGCCAAAATTTGTTTGGAAGCAGAATCTTATTTGGACGATGGAGCTACGTTCAAAGGGATCATGGCGAACGCACCGGTTCCTATGAGCGCAGCGGAGAGTGTTGCGTCCTCAGCTGTACGAGCTGCGAACTCTGCTAGAGCTGCAATCATCCTGGTGCTTACCAGGGGAGGGAGCACTGCCAAGCTCGTAGCCAAGTACAGGCCTGCAATGCCTGTACTTTCAGTTGTGGTTCCTGTGCTGAGGACTGATGCAGATTCTTTTGATTGGTGGTGCAGCGATGAGGCTCCTGCAAGACATAGTCTTGTCTGGAGAGGATTGATTCCAGTGTTGAGCGCTGCAACTACAAGAGCATCTGATTCCGAGTCCACTGATGAAGCCGTTGAATACGCAATCGAGTATGCCAAGACCCGTGGACTCTGCAAATCTGGAGACTCCATTGTGGCAGTGCACCGCATTGGGGGTTCATCAGTGATAAAACTACTTACTGCCAAATGAGTAGATTTTGCTAAACATAATTCTTTTGAGGGACAACTTTTGTCAGCAGCGTCTAGTTAGTTTTTCTTTCTTTCTTTTTTTTTTAAAAAAAGATAGATTCTAGTTGATTTGGTTACCTTGCAGATTTTGTGTTCTTAAATGGAGATGGTTGGCAGGGCCTTTATTCTTTTGCCCAATAGGCCTTTTTTATTTAATTTGGAAAGCAATTAGCCTTCAGATGTATCATGTTTGTCATTGGCATCAGGTAATTTTATTATTTTACAGGGGATAAAAGTTGAGCTAATTTTTTCCCTATTTGGACAGCATAGGGCAATGCTTATACAAAAAAAAAATTATCAATGTTTTGAAAAATAAAGGCAAATAGTCCCATGGGTTTTTTGTTCCCGAGGATAATTATCCTTAGGATTTGTAGCAAAGAAGATAAAAAAAAAGTAAAGGAAATGAAAGGGAAGAGAAATAGCTAGTCATGTTGGATTTATGTTGTATTTGTTTGGAGAAATAGTGTTTGGCAAATCAAAATATTTGGTTAATTCAGGAGTTGAAGTGATGCCGGCCTGATAATCTTTTGAATTAGAGAAGGGATCGATATGTTTTGGGTGTTCTTTTGCGTAAAAAGAAATATGTTGATTTTTAGATAACCTTTTTTTTAATTCTAAAATAAAAAACTTTCTTTAATTATATATTTATGATATTTCTTTGATGTTTTTTGTTAGCTTTTTATATGCTATATGTTCTAATCTCACTATTTATAACACATAATTTTCTTCTTATATATTAAATTATTGGGTGATTTGAATGCATTCAGTATAAAATAAAGTGAAAGTAAAAGTAGTATGCTACTCACAAAATGAGTAGCAATATAGAGTGTGAACCACATAAGATTATGCATTAAGATGTGTGCATTATGTATGTCGATATACATCTTTGTTCTTTAACTATTTGATATTTCTTTATGAACAAATGAAGGTACAATATTAGTTAATACTATATACATATTTTGAATCATTAAATTTAAAATTGATGATTCAAGCTAAATTTCTTTTAATTCATGAAAGTTCAACTGATTTTATTTAGATCAATAATTTAAAAATTGCCTTTAGATTCTCTTTTTCCAAAATTCAGAAAAATCTATGTTCTGTATAGATTGAATTGTTTTTTTTAGATAATTTGTTTTCCATTTTTTTTTTTTTTTTTTGCTTATGCCCTATGGTCAAGTGGAAATTATTTCTCAGTTGACTGAAATCAAGTAATAATAATTTGGGTAGAAAATATTGTCCCTTCTTCACAAGGGGAGATTCCTCTTCACTTGTAACCCAAGGGGAGGGGACAACTCCTTCTCTGGTGATTGCCAAGGTGAAGGGGGCTGACCCCTTCCTCCTCCGGCCAGGAGTGGGTGGCTGCCCCCTCCTCCTAACAGCGTTGTTTACATTTCCAGCTTGCATTTGCATCATTGGTTTACCACATCTCGGCGGCTTCTGTCGTAGATTATTGCATGCTCAATTTAAATTAAGACAATAATGCACAATGCATTGTTTGAATAATGCATATGTTACTACATAGCAACAAATGTAAGACATTGGTGCCATCTGGTTTGGATAAACATTTCCTGTGTCCATACCAAGCTGTTCCATTCGGAAATCACAGGCACAGGAAAGAAAGAGCATGCTCTGATCTTTGCAAACTAATACTTTTGAGCAAAGAATTCAAGTAATATTTACTGGACAAGTTTGAAAAGAAGGCTGAAGAATGGCATCATGCACACCAGTAAATGACGCTATGTACAAGAAGACTAGAGAACATGTAAGCTCAGTTCTCATTGGAGGGATTACTACCGGAATTTGAAGTTTGATCACCACCACCACTGCCCTGAGACCCTGAAAGGGTGAACATGCCGTTGAAACTGAATGGCCAAGGAACCGGTATCCACAACCTCCGCTGCCCGTTATCGCCACCTTCTCCTCCGCCGCCAGTACCGGCTTCAGGCCGGCTGCCACTGCTGCCGGCATTCGGAACCTTAGATTCGTCAGCGGGCATTTGGTGTCTACAAACAGGACATGAGCTATGGAGCTCCAGCCATGGCAGGATGCAGTCACTATGAAACTTATGCTTGCAGGGCATCTCCTTAGCCTCTGCGCCTACCTCGAAGTCTTCTAAGCAAACTGAGCAGCTCATTTCCGTGTCAATTTCTACTGTAGGCATTGCATCCACAGCCTCCTTGTGTGCCGGGGGCGTCCCGTATCGGTTCGGATCGTTCTCAGCCAAATGCTGCAGCAGGAGTTCCAATCCAGGCCCCAGGAAGTAGTCTCCTAAGGATACTCCAATGGAGCTGCCATGGTTTGTGCTTGGCGTCTGGTTCTGGTTTTGATCTAAGGATCCTTGGAGTATTATGGTCTGGCTGAAAGGGTTCATGACGATCACACGCTCCCTCTCGCCGTCGGTGCCGTCAGACTCCGTCCTGCTCCCTTCGCGCAGGGCCTGCAGCAGCTGGAGGAGGGCAGAGCTCCTCCGCCGCCTCTGCAGCACGCCGCCCTCCAACTCCCGGTCCCTGTCGGAGGAGTCCTCGTCGTCCTCTTCCCCCTGGTGGAATCTTCGGCGGCGCAGGCCGCCTCCGAGCATCCCCAGCAGGATCGGAGCCCACAGGGACATGTCCTGCTCGGATCCGACGTCGTTTGATGCGTTGCTTTCTCCTCTGCCATCCATCTCCTCCACGAACCCGCTGTCGCAGAGAGGGCATTTGATCTCCACCTCCATGACCGGATTCACCATCCTGGAGCACATATGGCACCAGTACCTGGAGACCAGAGGCTCATCCATCGTCTCTTGCCCTCCTCTTGTGCAACGCCCTTCTCGAATCTGAACTAGCACATCACGCAAATGGAGTTCAGATAAATTGGAACAGGAAAAAGTTGATAGAAACAAGTACTGAACATGATGATACTGTTTGATACAGGTTGATCTGAAGCATACGAGCTTTCTTAAATTGCATCAAAATTGCATGGTTGATTTGAAAAGATTGCTCTTTTAAGCCACCACAATGTCTGAACTCTGAAGCTTCCCCATGCGATCAGAAGATTTAGAATCAACGAGAAAAGAAGGAGAGTGAAAGGGAAAAAAAAACGGAGTTTGCAACACAAAGAACCAAAAATAACATTAAGAAACAAAATTTTCTGATCAAAGGAGTCAACTTTTTTCAAGCTGCAGGGTCCAAAATTCCGAAATCAGAAAAAGAAATCAACTTTAAATGGAGAAGAAAAGCGAATCAAAATTACCTTACAAAGAGAAGGATTCCTTCCCCTCAGACGTTGCCCACAAAAAAAAAAACGCTTCTAGAATCACAACCAGAGCTTCCAAAAACTGATAAAAAATCAAATCTTTCTCTCAATTCCCACCAAAGAACAGACTTTTCTCTTCTTCTTTTTTTTCTGAAAAATTTTAAAACAAGAACTCAGATAAAGAGCTGGCTCGAAGAATCCAGAAGATTCATACAGTCAGAAATTGCATTGGACACGGAACAGCGTTTCAAAATTCAAATGCGCGCATTAAATTTCGATTAAAAGAAGGACGAGGTAGAAGAGAGAGTAAAAAGAATACCTTGAAAGAAGGAAGTTTTCAGACAGGGGCAAGTGGTTCAGATGGATGAGAGAAAAGGAAACCAACAAATTAATGGGGCATCTCCTTCCTCCTTCTCATCTTATATTTTTCTTCCATTCACCATTAATTTTAGTACTTCCAAGAAGTGATTTGTTGTTGTCATTTTACTATTTATATATTCCTTTTTACTGTACATGTATTTAGTGTAACTTCTCTGTATCAATCGTCCTATTTTAATCCCTTGCAAGAGACTAATGGAGGTGGTGGTTTGTGGTAATAATTTTTATCATTGGTGTTTGAATTAGACAAACTGATTAGCAACAAGGGCCTAAAAGTTATTCTATTTTTTTAGAAAAATAATAAAAATAGAATGATTCTAAATAGTTCTGACTCTTAGTTGATTTAATAATTAGTTAATAATAAATAAATTTAAACTAGATCCTTTTGTTGAACTTTATTAACATTCAAAAAATAAAGAAATGGCTAAGTATTTTTCGTTTAAGCAAATTTCTTTATAGTAGCAAAATGTTGAAATTGAGACGGTAAGAATCGGTTGTAATATAATTCTTAAGTCTACTTAACAATTTTATTAAATACTCCTTAGTGATCATTCAGATCGTTAAATTCGATTTTGACGATCTAAAATTAAAATTTTAAAATATATTTTAAATTTTAAATTTGATCATAATTTAGATCTGACGATTTGAATCATCGTTAAAAAGTCAATTTAGTAATTTTACACTCTTTTTTTTTAATGAATAATTGAATCAATTATTTGATATGGATGACAAATGATGAAATGATTTGTTGAATTAATTTAATGTATCTATTTGAATATCGAGAGATTTTAAATTGAATTTTTATTAATGAAAAATATAATTAATTTAATATATCAATGAGACAATTAGGAAAATAACCCATTCCAGAAGGTTCCCACTTGGGCAACCATATCTAGGACTGACAAAGCCATTGGACTAAGTCTGATGGTAAGCTAAGATGACACTGTCAGCAAGGCCAGTGTTTTGGTAGGTTGTTTCTCATCTTTTTCAATTTTCATGCATGCATCCTTTCCCGACTTCGCCAATTTAGACATGGTACTCATCTTTGATTCATTCTTTATCATTAGTGTTAGAATTGTTCATAAATTCATATGCTGTGATTGTAAACATTTTCTTCATGTGCTTCACAGATATGACATCTCTAAGTTCTGAAAAAAAAAACTAATTCTATATTAAAATTTCATCAGAAGCCGATTTTTTTTTTCCGATTATGGACCTAACACATAAAACAGAAATAAAAACTGCATGCAAAAGTTTCAGTGTAAAAAAACAAATTAAAGGGCTCTTGTCTGTAATTAAGCTTGTGCATCATGATTGATTCAATTGGTAAAAAAAAATCGCGAAAAGAAGATGTTGATTCTGAAATTTCAATTTAAATCGAGCCGTCCAGGACAAGTTTTAATAAAATGGCTATTTTAATATATACTTATCTGTTTTTATGTTATTTATAATAAATGTATTTAAGTCCTATTTTTCTTATGTATTGATGTAATTCTTAAATCAATGACTATTGTATTGCTATAATAGTTAATTCGTGCACATTTTTAATCATATTTTTCCTAATCGCATATATTTATATATTCAATCTTAGAATATGTAGAAAATTTGGAGCATTCCATTGACATTGTCCTTATTTAAATTCCATTCCGGATCAAACCAAAATCGAGGTCTCGCTCCCAATTAATATCAGACCAAAATTGAAATTAAACCGGCGAACCCAAATATCGACCACCTTTATTTTAAGTACAAAAATACTACCATTGATCTTTAGCTTTCTATATTAGTTTTCTTGAATGCTCGAAATAAATATACAAGATAATTTACATAAATAAAAAAACGTAAAAAGAACAGCATTGTTTAGATGGTGCGAAATATACATACTAAGGTAGTATATTTGTATGCACCAAAAAAGAAGGTAGTATATTTGTATTCGTAAAATATCAACGTTTAAGTTGCCATGTTGATGAGACTTTGGATTGTTAAAATATCTACACTTTATTACATTGCATATTAATTTTGAACAACAATGAAGACACCATATTTTACGAGGTCAACATTTTTTTTTCTGCAAAAAAGGATTTTCCATAAGTAAATATTAATTACCAATTAACTCATTTTTTACATAGATGTCTAACACCCAATAAAACATGGCGTTTGGTATGAGGTAATCCAGATAGATTACCGGTTATTTATTTTAAAATTCTCAGTGCCCACTATATTACCACGTTTGGCTGCAACAGATTACCGGTAATTTTTACTTCTCTGATAATCTAAATTTACCACCTGACTGGTAATGAAGATAGCACCCATGGGAGGTGTCTTTCCAGATTACCAGCAAGATGACATGCATTTTGACAAAATTATCCCTTCAACCAAACTTTAAAAATATTTACATTTTATTACGAAATAATAGGATTCAACATTATCTTCTAAATTTTTAATTATTTTACGATTGATAATATAAACTCATATTTTGACATAACTCACTTTTTATATTTTTTCTTTTGTTTATATTTATTTTAATTCAACAATTTTGAAGAGTATTTTAGTAATTTTTATTTCAGAATTTAAATTATAATTTATGTTATTGCCACTTACCAAACGCTATGATATAATATTACCGGTAATTTATAAAGTGGTAATCTATTTTAGTGGTGATCTAAATTACCGGTTAATAAAAATTGGGAATGCGCCAAACGACCCCTAAGTAATATTTAGAGGTGTTTTCGTAGAGATGATTTCATATTATATGATAATATTATATTAAATTATTTGAATCGTTCTTATTTACTTATTTTAGTTTATAGGCAATACAGGTTATATGCAAACTTTACAACCTGAAATGCATGACAATCTATTATATTTTTTTCACATTTATCATTTAAAATAAAAAATAAACTAAACAAGAAATAATATAATATATTTTATTAGTATTATAATTATTATTAATCACTAGAGTAATATTTCTATTTTTATCACTATCACTAAATAGATTATTATTATTATTATTTGTATTAGTTTCAATATTAGTACGATTAATTAATTATAATAGATTATTCATAAATTAAAATTAATGAATAATTTAATATTAATTATTGTAATATAATAAAATTTTAGAATAATAATTATTAATAGAAATTATTATCCTTTTAGGAAATGATATACTACTTATTTTGTATATTTATTTGTTTGATGTATAAATTTTATGAGTTTAGTATATACATTTGTTGTTCAAGTTTACAAGATTCAAATTAGGTTTATATACATTTGCAAACTTAACTATTTTATTTAAGAATATTTTAACAAAAAAATATATTTATTAATTTTATATATTAAATAAAAATAATAGATATTGTCAAGCATATTATCCATGCATATTAAACAACACACCATCTATTACTAAATTTAATAAGAGATTATTTTAATTCAGATAATGTCGAATGAGAATGCAATGAACCTGATCTTAATTACTCATCTCATGTACAAAAAAAAAAATACAAATAAGGCATCGCAAAATTTACTCAATGCAACCACATGATAATCAAACAGAATCCGAGCTGATTTTTTTTTAAATTCCGTATCCTCCTAATCTATTCTCCTAAAAATCCTTCTAATGCTCATACAAAATAAATTTTCTTTAAATTAATAAAATTATCAATCATATAATTGTGAGAGATTAGAAAAATTATTAGGAGAAACTTTATGAGAATATAGAAGCATTATTTTTTTCTTTTTATCTACAACAATGTGGTCATTAAAGACATCCATTTTGCTGTTTGATTGGATGTTTGCCTTCTAAAACATGACAAATGGATGATAGCTGTACAGATGGCCTACCGTTGCACAATACTTGGTGAATTTGACACTTCCACCATGGATGAGCAATCAAGAAGTAATATGAAATTAATTTATAGACATGGCTCTTGCTGAAAGCCACCTTATTTGTTTCCACTTGTACGAGTGTAATAGTTCCCACCTGAAAGGCATCACACATCCATGTATAAAAGCACTACTCAACACGCGTCTTGCAATTATTTGGACAGCTTGTTCAGGAAAAGGACTCCGAGAACAGAGAGCAGAGTGGTGGACTGTGTTTCATCAATCAGATTCCTATACACACAGAATCTACTCTCAAAGACATGGTGTTGCCTTACGAATTACGATGGACAAACATCACGCAACAAGAGTTTTGTATGTGCGCGGTCTTGGAGTTCTTCACCAAAAGAATTCAAGCAACCCTTTGTTCCCTTACTGTTTTTGATCAACACTTAGCCAAAAACGGACCCTGTTGATAGCAGCAAAGTTTCCACCAAGAAACTTGAGAAGAAGATGTTAGAAGATAGGCAAATAAGTACTCAAACTGTGCACCCCGAAATTACCTTTGATTCTGTCCAATCAGTGAATTCTGCCAAGAGATGCTCTCCATATGGCTCCAACAATGCAGGGGTATATATAGTAGTTATAGGTAGTTATGGTAACTACCCAGATTTCAAATGACTCTATCTTCATATCTGAAACCCTTCCACCTGTCCAGCAACTACCAAGAGTCAACAATGGTCAATTCTCTCATTTCTGGACCAAATCCGCTCAGCCTGGCC
>LTAE01000961.1:42909-62606 GCA_001647135.1 Pontederia paniculata | reverse complement strand
GGTCGCTCATTCATCAATCACCGGGCGATCACCTCATTTAAGTCTTTTCCTCCGGTCGTCTGTTCCTCATCTCTTGAAAGACCGGTCTTCCTCTGATCTCTCTTCATGTATCATCGTTCAGCTCCATATACACTCCCTTCTTATACTGGTCGATCCCTTCATATCTTTGGTCGACCGTTCATGCTTCTGCTCTTCATTTCATATATTCTCCCTCTGATGTTGGTCGACCGCTTCATATAGATAGGACGCCCACTGCACACATGTAGTTCTTCTGATATAATTACGCGTGCACTGGTCGTCCACTCCTTAGCTTAGGTCGACCGTTACTCTGAACTTGTGTATATCCTGTTTCAGAAATCAGCTCAACAAGTTCATTAGTATAGACTGAGTTCACTCTACAAATTTGTGATCATTCAAAACATTCTCGGGATCCTAGATTCAACATTTCTCTCTTCTCTCCTTTCCATCTAGCTTAGCCGCCCGAAAAGAAAAAAAAGGTTTCTTAGCTACTGCTGAAATAACCCGTCAAAAATCAAAAGCCTACAATAATATTTCCGTAAAATTTTCAAACTAACAAGGACGTCTTTGTCATTTCACAGGATAAGTAATAAAATTACTTAATTAATCTGATCTGGCCACTATGACCGCGACACATGTCCCTAGGGTGTTATATAAATCATCCTCTTCCTCACCAATGCCGCTAGAGTGACTTCTCATCACTCGATGCCTCTTCCTCTCGTCCGACGCTAGGGCATCGACGATGATCGCATATCTAACGGCCATTCCACCATCAAGAGGTACAAATACATCCCTCTAGACGATGTGAATCTTACATGGTATGTAGATTTGGTCATGTGCGTGTGTATGCAACTCGAAAAATAAGGAAATAACGTCCGCGAGCAAGAGAGGAATCAAGTCAATTTTCCGGACATGATTCACAGACAACCTTCTCAGTGAGTTTCAAGTTCAATTAAATCATTCCGTGGTTGGTTTCCGAAGAGTTTTGGATTTATTTTCATTATTTTCCCGATTGTGTAGCACCTCATTCAATTTGAGTTTGTCGGGCAATTTTCGCAGTCGACGACATCTTCCGAATCTTCTCCTCAGCCACCATTGTATTCCAGCAACAAGGCCTAACTAGTTGAGCACTGATTCATGTCCGATTTGTTGCAGTTGGATCCTTTGCTCGCACGTGCACCACCAGAGCCAACAAAAATGACAGTGATTTTGTTCCCTCTTCTCTACATTTTTTGTGAGCCTATGATTGTTAGATTAATCAATTCATAACCGTGAGCATCTCCTTCAAATACCACCTTATCGAGTCATCGCCTTTAGTAAGGAAATGACATGCCGAAGCTAGAGGAGGCGACCCTCGATTCAGATCCCTTCTCAACGTTTTTCGATGAGCGCTATACGATAGTTAGCAACACAACTTCATTTCATTGAACTAATGTTTCAATCATTATCGCAGCCCTATTTTCTTGTCGCCACCATTTACAAATTTTGTATAGTACTAAGTTGAACAAGGTAAATCTCAGGTATGTTCAAATTTGTACGATAGTTAATTAAGGGTCAAATGCTACTTGTTCCTAAGTAATGGTTACGCAAGCATTAGTTGTTTAATAGATGTATACTCATGAGTAAATCTGAATTAGTACACGAGGGTGACAAATAAATATGGAAATATCTATTAGTTAGATTAAATGATATGAGTTATCACTTCTAATGCTAATGTATCGAAAATCATTTTAATGAGACATTTATGGAGTTTATGACTACGACTTGGACGTGTTGGATTTGTCGAGGCCAAGCAATATCGAGGTAAATGAATCTATCACAATAACATTGAGATTGCTCTAGCAACTATTCATATTCTTACGTTGAGGTAAGACGTGTTTTCGAGAATGGATTATTACATCCATATGCTTGTTCTGCATCATACGAAATGAATGATTGTATCTCATATTTTAATTAACTAACTCATGCTTAGATTCATAAAAATTATGACACTTGTTTCTCTTATGGACTTATCGATGGTCTTTATGATATTTTCTTAAATTCTTGAATTTTGTGATATTTGATGATTCTCCCTACATTAGTACCTTTTGCTTATTAACATTTTTTATGAGTAGAAAATTTTGTATAATTTCTAATTTGTTATATGATGCATGTTATTCATCTGTTGTGGCCTTATAAATTGATGTTTTGATGTTATATCTCACTTGTGGATTCACGAGGATCAGAGTTCCTCTTTTTAGATGTTGATGATGAGCCATCGTGTTCTTGTGCGCACAATTTATTTTTTTGGACAGTTGTCCCGATATATTATTTTGTTTTGGATCCTTATGAATTGTTATATCAAATTGTATCCATGAGCATTTTGTCACTTATCCATCCAACGTCGAGGGCTGATTTTTTTGCAAATCCATGACTTAGTTTATTATCCTTATCATGTTTATGCAACGTTCAAATATTCGAATATGAACTAATGAATTGACTATATTAACCCCCTTGTGACGGTTAACGACCGACTATATCGGGGTTGGTCGTCACAACCGTCATGTTGGAGGACATCTCCCCTACAATTCAATTCTAAAAAAAATTTAATGATGAAGATGCGTGCAACGTAAAATGCTCATGATGATATTATAACATCTGAATGGTAGAATGTCTTTCTTTTATTTGTCTTTATATGTTATTAAGGTGCACTTTTCCATCATAGTAATTAGTTAAAACTAAAATATTGTCATGCTCTTAGACTTTTGCATATATTTATATGTATGCTCATTTCTATTCCATTTGTATATCGATTTTCGCCTAAATAATATTCCTTTCTTTGACAAGTCATAAGAATGCTTATGCTAAGTAAGTATGTCCTTATAGTGTCTTTAGAGACACATTTTGTTACGTGGCAGATATATTTTTGGGAGTATTACAATAAATATCTTCATTTTGAACAGAGAAGAAAAATAAAAGACTTAAGTTTTTATATTAGTTAGAAAATTTTATTTTTTAGTAAACATTGTATCATATTTTCATTTTCAATTTTAAACTAATGACAAAAAATTACATTTACCCTTTCTAAGTATAAAATTATTTTTGTTGATGCACCATAAATTTCATATTCATTTTCCCTTTTTCTATGAGAATGAAACAAGATTCAGTTAAAATCATGCTTTATTTTCCGTTTCAAATTTAAATTAAGATAAAAAAAGACATTAACCCTTTTTACTGTCAAAATGTTTTTGTTTTGTTGCACCATCATTTTTTCCCTATTTACCCTTTATTATCATTTGCAAAAAAATGCTCAAAAGATATACCAAATTTTGGTGATTCTTTTACACTCAAATATATTAATTTTATTTTAAATGATATTAAATAGTAAAAAGATGAATATAAAGAAAATTTTGAAAAAGTTGACACTGTAATCAAGTTTGATTTGCACAATTGAATAATCCTAAGTTAAATTTTTGGAGCAGTCAAAGTTGACTAGAGTTTGAATTATTTTTTCTAAGTAAAAAAAGAGATATATTACTTTGAATTATTTTTATAAAATCCCTTTAGCTATAACTTTTTTGTCTAAATCTAAATTATAAACATAAAGACTTTAATATCTAAATTTATTTCAATTAGTCACTCAAGTTTTTTCATTAATTTTTGTGAAACAAATTATGTGAAATTATTTTTTAATATTATAAATATTATTTTTACTCTTTCTTCTTAATATAATAAAAATATTCAAAAAATAACATTATCAATAATATTAATGGTTATGAAATGTTTCGATTTGTTGTTTTTTATAACAAATTTGTAATAAAAATAATATTTTAGAATTATTAAAAAATAAAGAATTTAATCAGCAAATCATAATAATTTTAAGGACTAAAATGTGTAAGTTTATAGTTTATGATTAAATGTGTAAAATAATTATAGTCAAGTACATGTTAGGAAAATATTTTTATTTTTTTTAATTTAAGTGCAATATGCCAAAATGTTAAAATATAAATGAAATATTAAAAATAAATAAGTAATATAGTATAATCACCATTTTATCCTTAGAGTTGCCATTATTTCTCTTGCAATTTTAGAAAAATAAAAGCTATAAAATGGCAACTAATCTCTGTCAACGTTGTTTTTTTTTTATCTTGAACTCGTTACTCAAGAATACTATTTCTTCTATCACGCAACTTGAAGCTCGATATAATTATCAACTGAGAAAGTACAAATTTCAAGTATATATTATTTCAATATTTTGCTTAAGCTGCTCTTGTTTGCTAGTTCATTATTATGAGAGTTTTTCAGCAATATAAAATAAAAAAATTAAGTGGCTAACACTAAAATGCAGCGGAAAAAAATCATCGACTAATTAGATCTGGTGATACCAATTAAGTTAACTTAATTCAGTATATTGAAATTTCATAAGTTTAATAATTTTCAATTTAATTTTTGAAATAATCAGATTTATCAAAAAAATTTATTTTGTTTTTATGCTAATAATTTATATATCAATAAACCTCAGAAAGGATGAAGCGATAAGCAATTTTTTCAAGATCGAATTGTTGAATTTTTTTGTAAAAATCTTTTTACTAAAGATTTGAATAAAAAATTCTAAGAAAAGTCTAACCACGTGGAAAACGGGTGACGAAATGCTAGTAGACCAATATTAATATTTTTTGAACAAATATAAAATATTTATAAAATAAATCTAAAAAGATATGTCGGCTTTCAAGATGTGTGATTGGTCCATTTGGTTGTATTGTAGATGACTATTTTTTTATTTTAAAATTTCATGGTTATATACAATATCTTTCAGACACGAATCCATTCCGAAAAAAAATATACAATGCGCGATAAAAAAACACATCCCTAAAAAATTGTTATACTTTTTAAAACTTTAGTATTTAAAGACCTGATTAATTTTATGAGGATGTCGAACATTTAAGACAACGTTCCAACGGCCATTATGAGGTTTTCTTGAAGCATTAAATGTTGCAAAATAGAGTTGAAAACATTTAATGTACATTATTCGGAAAGATATTATTTATTTCCATAAGCAATAAATGATTATTTTTCATTATATTTTAGTTTATGTGATAAATTGTTTCTTTCGTCCAATTATAGATGTAAACATACACATATGTCGTCTTTTACTTCCTCATTAAGACAAAAATTGCTATAAAAAACTTAAATGCCAAATACAAAACTTATACCGGAATAAATCGGAAAAAGTGATAATATCGAAAAAGTGAATATACAGTTGAAATAATTAAACTGACATCTCATTTTATCTTCACAAAGATATAATTCAAAATATTTTGATAGTTTATCTTCTACAAGTTTTATGATAATACGTACCTAAAATTATCATTTATATTGTATAAAACGCTGGACTCTCAAATATCATGTACATTTATTTTTTCGTATATTTCATAGGAAAAGATTGAAACTAACGACTTAATTTTAGTCAAATTTAGAGTTCGAATTTTTTATAACATTTTTTTACTAGAAATTTTTGAAATAAAATTTCGAATATTATGATGGTAATTATAATAATACATTATTTTAAATTAAAATATTTATAATTATAGTTTTAATTTTACAAAATTATTTTTTGAGGTTCAAATTATTAATAATTTTAGTTTGAAAGATATAAAAAACTTTTTTTCTAGAAAACCTACTCAACTTGAACATCTCTCTCTCTCTTTCGAATATTATGATGGTCGAAAATACTGTTATTATAATTGTAATAATACACTATTTTAAATTATTTTTTGTATAATTATAATTTTAATTTAAAAAAATATTTTTTTGAGTTCAAATTATTAATAATTTTAGTTTGAAAGATATAAAACTGTTTTCTAGAAGACCTACACAACTTGAACATCTCTCTCTCTCTCTCTCTCTCTCTCTCTCTCTCACGTTATCTAAATATATCTCCAAAAAGATGATTAAACCCATCCAAACTCCTTTTCCGGTGGGGTATTTAATGCCCTCCCCCTCGACGTCCTTGTCATCTATTTGTTCTTCTTCTTCGTCTTCATTGGTTCGTATTCTTTGTTCTTCTCGTCGTGGTTGCCGAGCGGGAAGGGAGGAGAGAGAAAGGTAGCAGAGAGGAGGAGGAGGAGGAGAGAGAGAGATGGAGGTGGCCGTGGATTACTTGGCCGGCGAGAGGAGCAAGGCGCACTTCGACGTGGACGCCATGAAGGTCGCATGGGCGGGCTCCAAGCACGCCCTCGACGTCTCCGATCGCATGGCTCGCCTCGTCGCCTCCGATCCGGTGCGCAACTCCCCTCCCCCTTCTTCTTCTTCTTCCTCCTCTGTTTGTCGTGTCTTTGCCGCTGGCGCTGCTTTGCTGCTGCTGCTTCTACTGGTACGAGGGAGAAGCAGCAGAGAGGAACGCGTCTTCGGCTTCGCTGTTTGCCATTAGTGTTCTCGCCTTTAATAATTTCTCGTCGATCCGTTCATCTTTATTGCGCTCGTCTTGCAATCGAATTTTGTGAGGTGATCGGCGATGCTTTCGGGTCATCATCAGTTGTTTTTCGTTTAATCGAGGGATTTGAGGCAAAATTGGGTGTCTCTCGGGATGGTCCTCTTCAGCGAGGAGATAAGGACAATATTTCATTATCCTTTTGTTTCTGTAATGTCAATTTTGATGAGGAACAGCGAAATTTTGGATCTTTGTTCGTACAGTGCCGTGCCTGATCCTTATTTCTTCATGCGGTTGTTTACATCTGATCCCTTCTAATTCTACTCGTTCTAATTGTACTCTATTGTCTTTTTTGGAGTCAGAGTGAAGGATGGATTTGAATTGGTGACGAACGTTAAGTACCACAGTAGTCTTATTCAGATTATTGTGATGGTCATGATGTTTTTGGAATTTCAATAATTACCAAGGACTTAACATGCAGTAACAGCATTTTGTTTGCTGTTGATCATGCTCGATTTGTTAATTAAAATTATGTAGGAGATGCGGTTTATATTTGCGATGTGGGTTAGAAAAGAATGGATGAGTACATGGTTTACAGTTGTTACCTTCATGTGTACACCACTTACCACTGGGGATGGATTGACATTTCAAACCGACTTTTTTTTGTTTATGGATATAAGTATGTGCTAAGAGTTTAAGCAAAATGCTGATAGCAGTATGGTCTAGTACAATGGATGTCTTGAAACATGAAAGTCTGAATTGATGAAACGTGGTTGTCGTAACATTAAGATTTGAGTTACATGGCAACATTTCCTTGAATTATGACATTGCCGAAGAAAAATACGACGGATCTGTTTAAATTCCAAATAAATTATTTGTATATTTAACAATAATGAAATAAGCTAATATGACTCTTTTTTTAGTGTGAAAATTAGTTAGCTACCACTATTGTTATGCATAACAAGAACTCAACATATCTTTTATTTTTTATTTTTTTAACTGAAATCTTTTGACCCAAGCTTATGATGAACACAAATGCTAAATGTCTTTTGTTCTTCAAGGTTGTACACAACATCTAGATGTTCTCGCAGGTCATTTCTTGATTTCTTTGTGGAATATGTGGAGTATAACATACCTTAACTTCAATAGAATAAATACATTATGGTTAGTTTATGTTTTTCACTTTTCTTTCGTTACAGGTATTTCGCAAAGATAACAGAGGAATGCTTGCTCGTAAAGACTTATTTAATAACACCCTTAAGAAAGCAGCACACGTGTGGAAGCGCATTAATGAGCTTCATCTTACTGGTAATCATTTCCTGCTTTTAGGGGAACAACTCCCTATGCAAGTATTGTTCGTTACAACTCTGGAAACAAAATAAAATATGATATCTTAAGCTCTTCGATGATATAATAATATCATTACTTACTTCTTTGAAATAAAATAAGATATTTTGCTGGATAATATTTGTTTGTCTATTTCCCCTACTTATAATACAATGGTTCTGATCCTCAGAAGAAGAAGCTTCAATCATGAGAGTCTTTGTGGATGAACCTAGTTATGGGGATCTCCACTGGGTAAGCACTTATATTGATATTATCTTCTTGATGACATTGAGATCATTTGTAACATATGAATTTCTGAGTGATGTTCAACTTGTTTCTTTTGTTCATTAATCTGAAGTTTATTATTTAATCTATTGAGAGTAGAAGTTTGAATATCTTTCTGACAAGCATGTCAAGTTTTATTTCACTCACTTTCTGCTGTTTGACTTGAATTGCGTAAACTCCTCCAGGGAATGTTTGTTCCTGCTATAAAAGGACAAGGAACTGATGAGCAGCAGAAGAAATGGTTACCACTAGCATATAAGTTGCAAATAATTGGCTGCTATGCTCAGACTGAACTTGGACATGGTTCAAATGTTCAAGGTCTCGAAACGACTGCAACATTTGATCCCAAAACTGATGAATTTGTTATTCACAGCCCCACACTTACCTCAAGCAAAGTGAGTGTTTCAGTCAACAGTATGCATTTACTACTTTATTGTGTTTTTCCCTGCTCACCTAATGATATTCATAGTATGTTTGCTTTACAATTATTCTAGAATTATTATTGTTTTCCAATACTAATTCCAAGATTTATTATCACACATGAAATGGACTGATCTGTACATTGTTATGATCAGTGGTGGCCTGGTGGTTTGGGCAAAGTATCTACTCATGCGATAGTTTATGCTCGTCTGATAATAGATGGAAGGGACTATGGTGTAAATGGTATTTCTCTTTCTTTTTTGTTGATTAATTTGAAATATACTGTGTTTAGTTATTCTTCTTTCTTAACTGCATCTACTTTTCAGGCTTCATAGTCCAGTTACGTAGTTTAGATGATCATACTCCCCTTCCTGGTATTACTGTTGGTGATATCGGGGCAAAGTTTGGAAATGGTGCATATAACACAATGGATAACGGTGTTCTACAGTTTGATCATGTGCGCATACCAAGAGATCAAATGTTAATGAGGTTGGTGTAATCATATTTTTTCTGTATTAAATTTATCATTGTTCTTTGTTTATGCTATCAGCTAATACTTATGATAATTGGTTAAGGGTTTCACAAGTCACAAGGGAAGGAAAATTTGTGCAATCTGATGTACCGAGACAGCTACTGTATGGGACAATGGTCTATGTGCGTCGATCCATCGTTTTGGATGCTTCTAAAGCATTATCTCGAGCAGTATGCATAACCACGAGGTATAGCGCTGTACGAAGGCAATTTGGATCGCAACATGGTGGCCCTGAGATCCAGGTATTGAACCAGTTGTTTAAGCTGAAAAGAACAACAAGCCTGGAATAAGTTGATTGTGAATTATTTTTATTGCTACAACCAGAATTCATTATTAACAATGGCTACAGAAGGCGGAAAATTTGCAGTATAGATAATTGCATGCAGTGTTGTTAATAATTCTTACTTGTGCGGATTTTCTAGCAATTTAAGGTGCATTTTAGGCTAACCGAGTGTGATGTTTGGATCCTTTTCCGGAAGTTTCATATCAAAAGTATAAGGGAAATCCTATATTAAAGGACAACCCCTTACCTTCCAGGGAACTCTCAATACGATACAGATGTGCAACTTGTCCTGTCATCATGCTTAATTGATGCTGTGCATTGAGGAGATAAGTGCCAACTTATAATTGTTAAGTTGCAAATAACAAGTTAATCTAGAGATGCCTTATAATTCTCATTTGCTTGACGTTTGCAAACATGCCTGGATTCACAGTGTATAATTCTCGTTTGCTTGACGTTTGCAAACATGCCTGGATTCACAGTGTATAATTCTCGTTTGCTTGACGTTTGCAAACATGCCTGGATTCACAGTGTCTTAGTTATAGTTATTTTACTATGCACTCCTGCAATTCCCACTTTCCAAAGACAAATAGCATTTGCATTTTTTTCATTTAGATTTCTTCACTGTAGGTCATTGATTACAAAACTCAGCAGAGTAGACTCTTTCCACTGCTGGCTTCAGCATATGCATTCAGATTTGTGGGTGAATGGTTGAGCTGGCTATATGCAGATGTTACAAAGAGGCTACAAGCAAGTGATTTCTCAACATTACCAGAGGCTCATGCATGCACTGCTGGCTTGAAATCTTTGACTACCTCAGCCACAGCTGTATGTAATTGCTCATCTACTTGTATTCTTCTTTGCTGCATCTTGGTTTTTTACACAGGATGCAAGATTTCCTAACATTTTTATAACTTATTCCATTTTCATTGGTTCTTAATGTCATAACATTCTAAGGGTTATTCAGTACTTTGTGATATTTCCTTTAATGTATTCTTCTTGATATGAAGCCAGAAATTAGTTACATATTGGTTTTACCATTATTTTCACTCTTTTATCATCAGAAGTTACTATTTGACTTCGTTTGGTTGAAAAATTAGGCAGTTATTTTAACAGCTGCCTATTTGACTTAGTTTGGTTGAAAAATTAGGCAGTTATTTTAACAGCTGCCTTTAAAATATTGAAGTGTTGGCCTTTTCATACAGATGTAGTATCAGTACTATTTGGCAACATGTTTAAGATATAGGCTTCTTCTTTAGTGGAGTTAGGTGGAAAACAAACTGTCCAGATGCTTTTTTGCAGTTATATTCAGAATAGACTAAGTGATTTTTTTTTCTTTCTTCATATTGGTAAGTTGCCGACTTGCAGAATTTCTGGGGATTCGAAATGATGGTGTGAACTGATTTGAATTTTTGAGATTTTCTTGAGCAACTGTTTTTTTTCTCTTCCCGTATACTTTTCTTCTCTATATACTTCTAACTGTTACTATTCCTGTTATGTCATTCTTAATGATACACTGTTCCATTAGATTCTTATTCCATGTGTTCTTCAATTGATAGAGTACTTCCTGTCTGATTGTGGCCAATGAAATTTTCTTTGTTGCGTGTCTCAATCTGCAAGATAACATCAATGTACTTCATTAGTGATTATAAATAAAAAAAGGTGATGTACAGGATCCTTTTAACGTCTTATGTCCACATGAAAAATCACATTGTAATTCCATTTGAGGAGCTTTAGCAAAAGTCCATAAGTTTTGGAAAGTGAAGTTTTGAAGTGTTCTTCCTGTTGTCATTTGAGCTTGGCTTCCTTGTCAGACTACTTTGTTATTTTAATATTGCATAGGGAGTCACTGAAATAAATTTTGTACTTTTCAGGACGGCATCGAAGAATGTCGAAAGCTTTGTGGTGGTCATGGTTATCTATTTAGCAGTGGGCTTCCTGAATTATTTGCTGTGTTTGTTCCTGCCTGCACTTATGAAGGAGACAATGTGGTTCTGTTTCTGCAGGTTTGTTGGCTTTAAATTGAGATTGTGAGCATTCATACTCTTTCTTGCTACCACATAAACAGAATGAATTGATCTTGAAATACTAGTCCTTGTGGACTTTTGTTTCCTTGTTGAAGGATCTTATGCTATGAGGGGCTTTCTTATTCAGACTGTTGTTCTATCCTTGTTCTATCAGATTGTATTATTTTTTTGTTAGCATCCTTGATACATGAACTTGATTTCTAATTCTTCTTTTAAAATTAGTGGTTATTGCGGAGTTCATATCTAGATATGCATGTCACACATTTTTAGATATTCTTATGTTGCTTACTTTTAAATTACTAGCTCCCTTGGAAGAACTATATCATAATTGATTCTTCAAATTCCTGTCATTCTTCTTACCTCTATGGTTTTCTAGGTTGCTAGGTTTCTAATGAAAACTGTTTCTCAACTGGGATCTGGAAAACAACCTGTTGGAACCACTGCATATATGGGGAGAGCTCAACACTTACTGCAGATCAAATGCAGTGTTCGCGAAGGTGCTTCTTCAATAACCCTCCATTTCAATTACATTTCTCCCTTGGAAACTTTTTGCTGATTCTTTGTTTCATTACGCTTTTGAATGTTTTATATTACTACATGGTGCCTAAGTTTCATTTTCTCTAATAAAATACACGTCAAGCTGTTCATTGTCGCCAATTTTCATTTGATCATCTGTTGACTTGGTATACAGCTGAGGACTGGTTGAAGCCGGATGTTATTCTTGAAGCATTTGAGGCTAGGGCTCTCAGGTTGGCTGTGACTTGTGCTCAAAACATAGCTAAGGCACCAAGCCCAGAAGAAGGTTAGATGCTTTTGGATAGTTGTTGGTCTTCCCCCAAATGAAAAATCAGATCCGTTTGTTTGTGAAGCATGTATTTAAGTCCTTATATGTTGAATTGTTCACATAGCAATCAACATCCCATGCTCTCTTGCATTTTGAGGCTTAAGACAATTGAAACTAATTGGTCTCAACTCTTCTAAAATAATTTATAATTCATAATCTCTCATCTTTGGATTGGCCTTTTCAGTTAAGTAGAGAAGAACAGTTGTTCTTAGGGGTTTTACTTATCAAGAAACATCTGCTTCATTCTTGGCATTTGTTGATCCAGGTTTCTCTGAGCTCTCTGCTGATTTGTTGGAGGTAGCAGTGGCCCATTGCCAATTAATAGTAGTATCCAAGTAAGTCTGGATATTTTTTCACGTACATGTGCAAGATCTCTTTTCAGTTCAATTATGGGAAATAGTAAGATCTGACATGCATCGAGAAACCATTTTCCGATTTCACGACGCTCGCTGCTTTGCTAAATGTTGTAGTTCAATCAACACATGTTTTGACTATCATGAATGATTTTGTTTCCCAGATTTGTTGAGAAGGTGCATCAAGACATACAAGGGCATGGAGTTAAAGAAATGCTGCAAATTCTCTGCAATGTCTACGCACTATCTCTGGTTCACAAACATCTTGGTGATTTCATCTCAACTGGATACATTACACCGAAGCAAGGCGCGCTGGCAAATCAGCAGCTCCGTGCACTTTATACTCAGGTACCCTTTTGTTCTTTTATTTACCAATCATGCGGTTTTTCATCTTTGCATCAGCCAATCTCAATGATCACTTTGGTTCCTGTTGCAGATGCGCCCCAATGCCATTGCACTTGTTGACGCATTTAACTACACTGATCACTATCTGGGTTCTGTTCTCGGTCGCTATGATGGAAATGTTTATCCCCACCTCTATGAAGAGGCATGGAAAGACCCACTGAATGACTCTGTTGTTCCCGACGGATACAACGACTATATCAAGCCGTTGCTCAAACAGAAATTCAGAATATCAAGGCTGTGAGGGCAGCAGCATCAGAACTTGATGGATATACATGTTAGTACCTGGACGGCAAATAAAATATGTTCTGTACGTGTGCAATAAGAACAGCATGTCAGGGTTCCACATTTCAAACATTAGGGATTTTTTTTATTTATTTTGGATAGTGGACAATGTCTATTATAGAAGACTATTATTATTGTTATAAGAAAGCTCCTGAAGATAGAAATTTGATTAGATTGAGTCCAAATCAAGCTTTCAAGCGGAGAGTTCCCAACTCATTTGCAAATTTGCATGTGCCCATGTGGGTTTGGACGTCCTTATGGTTCCACCAGTTCTGTAGCAACATTGAATGAGAGAACTTTTGAATCTTTGAAATCGAATTTTAATCTTATTCCAAATGTCTCTCAATTCTGTTACCTCCGATTGTGAAGCTTATCCAGGAGATGTAATGTAATTTCCATTACAAATGAGTCAATGCTCATAATAATTCGATGCTATAATACGAACCACAATTAATGGTGTGGGTATGATGATTCACAACTCAAATTAAACAATCCCAGTGATAAAAAAAGATAAAACACATAGTTGTAGCTGTAACAAATAGTTCTCGGATACAAAATAATCTTGTCAGGTGTCTGAAACGGGACGACACAAATTAATCGAGTGTTAATATAGCCCCGGATACTGTGGGACAACCTAAAAAAAATAATCTTGAAAGTATTCCTCAGACCTGTTTCATGTCTCAAATGGATTGAAATAAAGAGACGTAACCAAAGAAAATGAGGTGCAGGATGCTTTTGTTGACTGATATTTATTTATGTAACAATCAATTTCCCAATACATAATTATTTTCCAACATGATATAAAAAAAAGACAGAAATCGTTGATTAAACTCACAACTTAATAAATTGATTATGACAATATTTTACTTAATGACTTGATACATAATCTTTAATTAACCAAATGATACAAAATTATATAAATTACGTATTGATCTACATACTCTATACTCAGTATCGCATATATTAAACAAAAGTAATTTTTATAAGTGTCATGGTAGTGCTAAGTCTCATACAGTTTGTGGTGAAGTGTTTACTAGATATCGGCTCCATTGCTATTTTTTCTTGTTTCTTTTTTGTTTCCTGTAGGTGGCGAAATGAGATTGAACAGAAAAATAACTATCTTCTTCCCGTTGAAACATTTGATCATGTTTTCAGGACAAAAGCAATCCCCAGTAACAATTTACAGGATTCAACTCTATACTTGTAATCCAAATGAAATAGCACTATTTTACAGAGACATTCAAGTTGTCCCGTGCTGATGAAGATTTCTTACAATGGAAACAGCAAGCACGCAGAAACTGAGTCCAGAAATACTCTCAGCAATCTGTATTCATTGGTGGAAACACATCCTGAAGTAGGAGCTCATGCCTGTTATGACACAGTGACAGTAAGTTATTACTGGAAACAAAATTGCAAAATGATGAATCTAGAAGTATGCTGATAGAGTGATAGGTAAATGTCAATCTTTGAAAGCAAAGTTTACTGTATTTGCAGAAGTTTGCTGTAAGGAGATATTACCAACCAAAACATATGGTACTAGGAACGCGCTTGGAAGAAATTTACACCGTTAGCAATTCCTGAAGAAGAAGAAATGACATTAGAATACCAAAGTTATCTCTGTAGTTCTCCACAAATATATTGGTGATCTAGAGCACTGAATTTTACATAATCCATGCAACAAAAAAATTGAATCCTTGATAAACTTTGCTATAAAACATATACGAGGCAGATGACAATGCTGCAAAGTAGAATGCCACAATTCCTTTCCGGAAAATAATTGTATCGGAGTTATTTATATGCTTATTTTAGAATTTAGTAAATATATACACACATGAAGCATCACTACAAAATAATTTCACAAGTTCCATTGAAACAATGGTGATAATTGCTTGCAGCATGAACATATTGTGGCCAATGTCTAAACAAAGTGAACATATGAATATTATGTTTTCATGCTGGATGCAATCTTAACATCATGTTTATTATGACATAATACATACACCATACCCATTTCACAAAGACCATTATAATGTAACACCGAGCAAATTGGTTACACCACTTTGTATAGTCACATGAAATGTATTCATCCGCACAAAATGGAAAAAAAAAACTCAACCAACAAGTGACCCAAGAATATACCTTTTCCTTCGCCTTCAGCTCATCATCAATCTTTTTCATGTAGTTATCAGTTACTTTCTGCAAAAAAATAGATACAAGTTAAAAGATCATCAGGATTGAACTTCAAGGAGTAAACATAAAGGCAATTAAAGTTGTAGAATCATATCGACAGATGATTCCTTACCTGCAGATCACTTGACAAGTCTTTAACATTATCTTCAGATAGCTTTTTCTCCTACACAAGATGGGAAAAACAATCAAGTTCATATTATTGGAGATAAAGGTGGTAGCAGTATAGGAAAAAACTGAAAAAGATGATAAAATCTCAAAACCTTCTCAAGTTTTTCATAGGCTTTGATTGCATCCCTCCTTATATTTCTTATAGCTACCTACAAAACAAAAAATGTAGGAAATATTACTAAGAACTTGTCAAAAGTAGATAGATTCTATAGAAAAAAAATCAAAGCTTAAAATAAGCCCATCACGCAACCATATATTGCAATATTAGAAGTGTTGAGTTTCATAAACCAAAATCACAAGAATAGAGTTGGGCGGATGACACATCTATGTAGGAGAGACAATTCCAACTAATATCAGTGATGATTGGATGACTCTCGAGCATATTACATAGAAAAACAAACATATCAAAGAAAAGAATATAGCACTTCAGAACCTAAGTCTATTAAATGAACTAGGAAGTGCATTTATACCCTTCCTTCTTCAGACAGCTTAGTGACGACTTTTGACATCTCCTGCAACAAAATAAAAATTCGGTTAGCAGAAATATTGTTTCAATAATTCAAAACAAATTCAGATTGTATGAAAAAGCAAAACAAGTTGAAAAATGATCATGCATACATATTTAGCTAATTTCATCCCAGCTATAGAAGACCGACACAGAACAATTCAACTCAAAGATATACCTAGAAGCAAGCACAAAGCTGAATTTCTACCATGAATCAATTGGACAATCTGTTGTGGCTCAACTACCCACCCCTTTTAAATATCTTGTATTGATAAGTACATAATATTCACCTGTTCTGCTCATTTCCTGTAAACATAAACCAACCTTACCTTTCTTCGGTCAGATGTCAGTTGTGGAATGCCTAATCTTATCACATCTCCATCATTGTTCGGTGTTAAGCCAACATCAGAATTGACAATAGCCTTCTCAATAGCCTTAAGACTGAAAGATATTTTTTACTTATAAATCAGGGAAAAATTAATAGGAAACAACAAAAAGAACATTTTTATGACTGGGATATTTACCAAGACTTGTCATACGGCTGTATGAGAAGAGAGCTTCCATCAGGGGTGCTGATTTGTGCAATGCTTTTTAGGCTAACTGGGCTTCCATAATACTCAACCTGGAAAGAAATTGATATAATTCAAACTTTCAAAAATATCAAATGCATTTTTAGAAACATTTTTTTGGGATCTGTGATTAGTTTAAGAGAAAAGGACCTAAGCTATCCAATGATATACTACTAACTAAAGATAATTTCCAACTACCACATAATATCCGAATCAGCAAAATTGGGAGAGAGATGAAACTTGCGAGTTAATTTCTGCTATAACAGGAGTTCTGCACATTTCCTCTCCTATCATTTGTTTTCCCTTCCAATCCTATAATGAACTTTATTTGTAATTCTTTGTATGTATGGCGTCTAAAAGACCTATTATAGCCCTCTTCAATTCCTCGACAAACACCGTATTAATCATTTCAGCAGCTGCTGGAAAATGTAGTTGAAAGCAGCACAAAGAGCATTCTTTTCTTTTCTGTTCACATAGTTTGTCTAACATCAGCTTTATCAATGTTTGACAAATAATATCATCTTTCGGCAGTTTAGGAAACCAAGAGCTCCCATGCCTATTTGAAAATTGGTTATTTCTGCAACGAAGTTCTATACTTAATTTCTTTCGTTTAAAACTTCACAGTAAAATATCATTTATTTTAATTTCAAAATTATCCTTATTTTTGTATTTTAATCAATAAAATGAGGTTTGCAAGATTAGCACTTTAAAGATACACTCCGACAAATTTGCACTATTACAATTTATTAAATAAAATGAAACAATATTTACTTATAATTCAAAGTTCAAGATTATTAATTTCTTCCATTAAACCATGTTGGAAGTAAGTCTCAACCTATTTCAGTTACAAAGTTGACAGTGTTTACCCCAGTAAATGAAGCAATGATTCAAGTTTGCTAATGTCACAAAAATAACCGTCATATTAAAACCAAAACATATAAACACTAGAAAGTATTCCTTACAAAGAAGATACAACATTTCAAGTTTTCTGGAAATGAGAAAATGGATTATGAATAGTATTTCACCTCAATCCTGTCAAGCATAGCAGGATTTGCCCTCCCTGTCCTTACTGCATTGAAACTTGCTCGAACATTTTCAATAGTCTTTTCCATCCTTGCTTTCTACACAAATAAGCTTACTAAATGACCGAAGATGAGGATATCTCAACATATTTTAAGCACTATCCAGCACAAGGGAGGGAAAGGAACTTACAGCATCCTTCTCAATCACAGACTTTTCAGCTTCTATTTCTTCAATAGTTGCGCATCTAAAGGTTCCTACCCTGAGATGGTACCCATATCATCAGTAGAGGAAATAGATAAAGCTGAAGCACTGAAGAAGAAATGTCATGAAACACTTGCCTTCCCTTTAGGTTCTTGACAGCTAATGGCCTGATTAAAAATGCATTCGTTCCCTCCTTTAGGGCCACATAGTTTCCACGAGAGCTCCAAGAGGCAATGCTCATGCACAGGTAATTTTGGCCAATTCGATTGTTTCCTGTTCATTAAGGACCTTAGGGGCGTACTTGTTACCAATTTTTGAAAGCTGAACAGTAACTAAAGAATTTGCTGAGAAAAGCTTTATCATCACTTCTTTGATAATTGGAATACCTATCTTCGACTACAAATGGTGTATCTTTTAAAATTGGACAAATGTAATATTCTATCATGTAATCGTTTAGTTGTCAATAATCCAAATATCCAATGCCATCTAAGAGTAAGAGATTGTGGAAGCAATGTAATACTCTCCTAATTTCATTATACAAAGAACATCTTACTCATATATTACAAAGTTAGAACCTTCAAAAAAATCCAAAGGAAGAAACAT
This sequence comes from Pontederia paniculata, assembly GCA_001647135.1. Lineage (NCBI taxonomy): Eukaryota > Viridiplantae > Streptophyta > Magnoliopsida > Commelinales > Pontederiaceae > Pontederia > Pontederia paniculata. The sequence goes on along the minus strand of LTAE01000961.1, from coordinate 44,166 downwards.
TGGATGCGGTTAGGCATATGGACTGACTTGTCCAATTCTACTATGTCTCTGTCTCAATTCATTACTCCAGTAGACCTAATAAACTCAAGAAAGAGTAATCTTTATTTCTATTTGGGGACACCAAAAAGGAACAAAAAACAATGATGTGCAGGAATGAAACAACAACAGAAGCAGCAAAATAGTAAGAAGAAGAACAGAAAACAGCCCATTGGTCCCACACACTCTCTCCTGAACCAGCTCTCCAATTCCATGGCAGGTTTCATAGCACACAAAAAAAAATTTGGGATAGCGGCATGCAGCAACACTGTAGCCAACACCAGCTTCGGTGAAGGCACCAGGTGTTTGTACAATTTCCTCTACCATTTTACCAAAGAGAACCAGCATTACCTGACGCTCCAACGGACGCGGCCGCTCTCGCGGAGAGAGAAGCCGGCGGCGGGTGGATTGCCGACCGAGCGGAGGCGGCCGTGGAGGCGGGCGAGAAGGGTTGCAGTGCCATGGCTGCAGGCGGAGCAGCGCGACGGAGGGACGAGACGTGAACGGGCAGAGCCTTTGCAGTGCAGATAAGATATTTCCCGGTGATTATGATCTCCGGGGAACCTTTTGGGCCGGACCGGGCCGGACTGGGCCGTACTATGCAACAGGTGTGGACTTATTCTCAGGCCCATATCCATGAATGATTTTTTTTTTTTTGAAAAAAAAGTTGACATTTAAGATGATTATAAATTGATATATTGTATGTCACACATAGATATTTGAAGAAAAAATGAATAATATGAATCATGCATGTCACATTAAATATGTTAGCCGAGTTTGGTATTATATTCAGCATAGGACATTGTTATTTTGCCTATTCCCAAAATAGCAAGGGTGAATTGTCATTTAGAAGAAAAGAAGACATCTCTGCTAAAAAGCAAGAAAAAGATGTCCTCTCTATCAAAAGCAAGAAGTATAAGGCCCTGTTTGGGACAAGAACAAGAGTAATGAGAATTAGCAGGAATATTCCTTTTTAATTCTTGTGAAGAGAATAGAAGTGGGATATTCTTATGATGATGTTCTAATGGGTGTTTGGATGATTTAATTAGTATTGTAATAATTAAAATTAGATAGTATTTGATTGAAGTAAGAAAAAATATTAATATTTTATTATATATTTTTATTAAATATAATTAGGAAGCAATAATTATAATTAATTTATATAATTATAATTATTGAATTAAATAATGATAAAAAATATATAATTATAATTATACAAAA